>JARHVA010000595.1:1747500-1920000 GCA_037957365.1 Torreya grandis | reverse complement strand
CTTGGAATTTGAGTTGTAGGTTGACCTATAATATATCTATGAAATTTATTGGTCCTTACCCAATTTTAAGTATCATAGAATCTATATGATTGAATTTATTTGTGTCCTAATCTATATAAATATGATAACTTTAGGTCATCTTAGCTTGTGTTTTATTCCAAGATTTGATTGTAACCTAAAAATCCATTAAAATGACATCATTTCTAACCCACTAAATTTTTTAATTACTTAATCTAGGAAAGGTAAGGGATAATTATCCTTTTATGTATCTTGATTAATATTTATTAAATCCACACACATTATAATATTTCCATTCATTTTACACACAAGAACTAAACTAGCCACCCAAGTAGAATTTATGTTTGGAAATATACTTTTAGCATATATTATTTTCTAGACTTATTTCAGAATGAAAGGATCTAGAATGGGGTTAAATGGTCTTTTTATTTATTTGAAATTTTTATGTTATTCCCTTAGTGGTATGGTATGATTGATAACTTAGGGGTCAAAATTTTTTAGGTATTTTTAAGTCTAGGTGATCACATGCTTAGATTTAGTCAATAATTATTTCAATCTCTAGTTTTCTTATTCAATACAACTCATCCAATGTTAACTAGTTAGGGATGCTTATATGTTCCTAAATTTACATTGGTGAAGTTAGATTCATTAGTATTAGAATATTATTTTTTAACTTTATGGTATACATTTAAATACTTATTCCAAGGAGATCATCCATTTAGGTATTTGGTTTTATTTCAAATAGATGATGTCATCATCTTCTCCTTTATCTTTGTTCATTAAGTAAAAAATTATTTCATATATGATTTATGATGTGAAGGCACCATAATTACACATGAACTTTATGATCTATTTATAGTTATCCAATACCTAAATGTTGTCAAAAAATTTAGGGACTAAAGGACATAATACCAACTCTAAAGAAAATTTATACATTTTGGAATCTTGAAGTGAGGACAAATTTGTTATAAGGGTAGATAGGGAATATGTTGTTTGGTTTTTTCTCTTAGGTCTGACTTTATATTTAAATATTCAAATGATTTTATTAGGTTCCAATCTTCTTTATATATATATGATAATTTGCACTGATACTGACTCCTTACTTGGTTAATAACCAACTTTGAATCTCCAAGCATTAGCAATTTTTGGACACCATGTTTTAGTGGAAATTCGATCCCCAAGATCAATAATTCATATTCTACCTGATTGTTAGTTCATTTAAATTTTAATATGAAATAAGAAAGGTATTAACTTTAGGGATCAATCAGAGTTATACTTACACCTAACCTTGTTTGTATCGATCATGATCAAAATATAAGGTCCATAATTGTGAAGGCCCCTCAGAATTTCATTCATTATTCTCAGGTTTAGTTGTGAAACTATAAACCCCTATGCATGATGAATAAAAATTATTTATTTCATTTTTGGAATTATATTATATGATTATGTATTTCATATTTTATTCCCTAAAAAATATAATATAATCAGATACTCCCTTCCATGTCAACCAAATGTGTGAAAATTTGGTCACCATATATCCATTCAATGTTTTATACCAATCATAGCTTATGATTAGGCCATAAGCCTACAAAATGTCAAGTAAAAAAATGTAAATATATTATTGAACACATGGATTAGAAGTAATATACATGTTAAAATTAAATAAATCCCCAAAAATTGGGACTAAAAATTTATCTAATTGTAAGAACACCTTTGTATACTTCTTGGAGTCAAACCCAATTTCTTTAATATTCTAATGGGCATCACATTGGTTGAAGCACTTGAGTAAACTAAGAAATTATGAATTTTTTTACCAAAAAATATATTATTTCATATGAAAGGTGGGACCTTAGGTTTATATTTATAGACAACCATGTTTTTATGTACAACCTTTGCATTGTCAACAAAAGTCTTGTAAGTTAGATCTTTGAGTAAAATTCCTCTTTGTTTTGTAATTTTGAGCCAACTCATTAAGGGTAATATTTGACTTGATTTTTTTCATGTATTCAATTATATTATATCAAATTTTATTATGTGGATCATATTATTGTTGTTGATCATTTCCTTTAGGAGGGATGAATTATTATTAGGATTCAGATGACAAGAGGAGTAATTACATTGTTTTTTAGATGTGTGAAAGTTGTGGTAGTTTGTTGATTATTATTTATCATATTGTAATTATTTGTTTGAATTTTTTTAAAATAATGAATCTCATATATATTATATTTTGGTTCATTCTCATCCTCAATAGGTAATGGGAAGTCATATGTTTCAAACACCATTTTAGTATTGGAGGTACTGGGGGCACTGGATGGGAATGGATCAAGTTGATTTTGGATAATTTCATATCTTTTCATCTCTTTCTAAAATATGTATAATGAAGTAAATAATTTAATGAAATAAATTTAACCATGCTTTGTGGTACTATGAAATCTCCACCACTTGTGTAAGGCTACCTCAAAAAATATTTATCTTAGGAAGTTTATTGGGTTGTGAATCTAAATTATCTTATGAACTATTGAATGGTATGTAATACCTACATAATGTGAAATTACTATTATATATCTCCGCTGAGATGTTTCATAAGTGTTTTTGAATAACTATAAACTCATTTCTAAGATTATGTACCATGTATTGAATGACATCTAATTCATGTTTTGTAGAATCAAAAGTTATACCATGTGTGGAAAAAGCATTAACTAGGACTAAAGCTTGATTATGATTTTTTTTTATTAGACACACATTTAGGATCATCCAGAACTCTTAGATTTTGGTTTAGTGTAGGATGTGATAAAGGTAATGTGGTGAAGGCCTAGTTTTATTGTTGGCAGTGGCATTCTAATTTGCATGCAAAATGAGATTTAGGGCCAATAATTTTGGATTGACATTAGGTAAGGCTAGATATTATAATTTAGGAATAAATAATAGATCAATATTTATATATTCAGTATAATCATCTAATAATTTATTGATAATTTGATATTTGCATAAGAATATTACATGTTGATGTGGGTTTTATACACACCTAATTCATGAATGAGGTAGCCTCTAAAATTTTGGGATCTCTATAGAGGTGAACTCCACTTTTGGGGAATGAGTTACAATGGGTTAAGAAATTGGGTGATGAAATATTTAGCTAAACATGCAAGATATTAACTAGGTGTGTATGAATGAGTGAAACATAAAATAAGATCAAAATCCTTCTTGGGTTGGATGGGAGATAATCTAAAATATGGTGAATAGTCTTTAAAAAAAACATAAAAGAGGGAAATAAGAGTAAAGTAGAAAGGATATTCATGATTAAATAATGTTTTTTCCTCAAACTAATTTTAAATAGGACAAAATAATTAAACTAATTATTGAAGGTGGTTACTATTGCATAATAATCCATAAACATAGTGAGGAATATAAGGAAAAGAACACAGCTCCTAGATTATGGCCAAAGGTTACTCTCACTAGGACTCTTATTTCAAAATTTAAGTGAGAGTGTATGACCAAGACACCAAAAGTACCTAATTTTTATATTTCAAAAATAGGAGGTTGTATCAAATAAACCATTTTACACAATCAAAAATCACTCAATAACCTTGATTAATGAGTTTAATATATGTCAATTCAAAAAAAGTATTGATAATTGTAATTTAGACTCCTTAAATAGTTAATTAAACAAGAAACTTCAAAAAAATTATTACATATAATGAAATACTGAGTTATTATATTTAAATAAATTCACAATCAAAGCACATGAAGCTTGGAAAAAAACTTGTATTAGATAGTTGCATGACCATACAAAGATATCTTCTTATATTGATAAAAATTTCAACTATCTTATAAATAGGAAAATTCAAAGTGTATATAGATTTGGGGAATGGATCACCTCATCCTCCAAATCATGCACAAAGTAAGAGTTACATGTATATGACTAGAATGAAAGTTCTATTTGAATGTAGATTATACATGTACAATTAGATATGTCAAAAATTGTATTTTTATAAAAAGATATGCATTTAAGAAATTATGCTATATGTGCATGTTACAAGTCTATACTATTAATTCTTACATGCAACATGAATAACACACAAATAAAATGAAACCTTAGTTTACATATGTTAACTCTCCTAAAAAAATGTATAAAATATTAACTAAAGAGACTAATGTTTACTTGTCATTATGGATTGAATGGTCAAGGGAGTATTACTTGAAATTGTCAATGGAGCTATATTGGTAGGTGGAGTTGAACCTAAATTTACAACTGTGGTATGCATATTTTCTATTCTATCCTAATAACACTTGCATGACTTATTATATTCAGGATTGATTATGTCCATATTTAGAAGGGATGGCCTATGCACTCTAGATAATTTAAATAATAGGCATCTATGCTCTACCTTTGTAGTCATAAACTCCACTCAGAAGATCTCTACTTCATTCACCTTATTTTTAGTGAAGCCAATTTATTGCTTGATTTCTTCTAATGTACACCACTAAAGACCCTATTTGAAATTTGTAGATGCCTAATGGAGTAGCTTATACAAATTAGCTATGTCTATCAGCTTTACCAAATGTCTCTTGATTAAATAATTATTTTAAAATCTGTATAACATGATTCCTATGCTCAATAAATTTTATAACTAAAGCTTGCACACTAGATACCCACAGTCTATCCTCTTGAGTCCTAATAACCACCAAATTGATAGAATTTGTTGCCTCCAAAGGAGTAATCAAATTTAGGTGGTTGAAGGACTTAGTGGTAATGTATATTAGAATAAATTTAATTTTATTCTCATCATATTTAAAATAATTAAATAATTTAGATGTCTTAATTAAATGGGGATACCTCTCTATTTTTAATGTATTAATGGTTTCTAGAATGTTATATGACATCAAGACTACATTATGGACATTATCCTTTTCTTCTTGGGGAACAAAAATAAGTTGTTGTTATTGTAGCACTTTATTAAATTCCTATTTAATCTCTTCCCTAGATTTCTCAATTCCTTTATGTAGTTCTATCAAGTCTTCAATATGTGTTCCTAATTAAGCTACAAAATCTTCATTGTAGGGAGACTCCCTAGTTCTCTTGTTCTTCTTCTTAGATAAGGAAATTACATCTTATCTTTCCTCAAGTATTATTCCCCTACTAGATTCATTTTGAATTTCAATTTTCCTAACCCTCTAGACTATCCTTGTTGATATATAAAAAATAAACTTACAGTGAGAGGCTCCTTGATCACTCGATTGGGTCTTTTGGCTACCTTGGTTTTCAAGTCTACTACCCACTACAGAATTACCAATTCTCCTAAGTCAACTGATTGAGTATCCTAAGTAATTTTATTTTATATAACTTCCTTTGAATAAATCATGAGTTCACTTATTTTTAGTGGGTTCATAGAGATGGAAAAATGATTTTTTGGCAAACTAAGTTGCCCACCTAGGGAATTAAATGCACACTATAGGTTATCATCTTGATATATCTAATAGATGATAAAATTCAAGTTGGATGAGATATAATAAAATGTGGCATAGAAAAACATAAATAACTAGATGAAATAGTTAATTGTGTACTTTGATCCAAAATTGAGACTCTTATTATTGACTTGAAATAGACATTCTTATCCCTTGGAGTTCTTGTTAATAATTGGGAATTGGTAGGGATAGTAATCACAATAAAATGATTTTCTGGCAAACTAAGTTGCCCACCTAGGGAATTAAATGCACACTATAGGTTATCCTCTTGATATATCTAATAGATGATAAAATTCAAGTTGGATGAGATATAATAAAATGTGGCATAGAAAAACATAAATAACTAGATGAAATAGTTAATTGTGTACTTTGATCCAAAATTGAGACTCTTATTATTGACTTGAAATAGACATTCTTATCCCTTGGAGTTCTTGTTAATAATTGGAATTGGCAGGGATAGTAATCACAATAGTTAACCCATTAGTTTATGGATTATTTTTTTTATTACTATCCATATATTGATATGAAGGATCAATGGTAGATTATATAATTGAAGTTGTTGAAGATAAACTAGAAACAATAGTAGTAGAAACATCACTTGATTTCTCTATTTTCATTGGTGCCTTCCCTTTGAGTCTTTGGAGGTTGATGATATTATCTCTATCAATGTTTTATTCATCTATTGTTTTACATTGAGCCACAAAATCCTCCTAAGATGTTGTCCCAATAATTTAACCCATAAGGTCTAGAGGGCCTCTTGGTTTCCTCTTATAATAAAGTGTGGTTTTTTCAATCAAGGGAGTGGACTACTTAGTAGTGGAAGATGAAACCTCTAATTTTGAAGTAGCAGATGTTAAACTTAGAATAGGAATACGATATTTTACTAAACATAAACCCATTATTATTTTTTGAATAGGGACCCACTATATTCTAAAAGCTCTAGGTCTATTTTGGAAATATTCTTTCATAGATCTTTACGTGTTCACCTAGCTTTGCACTTTGGTATAAACGTAAATGGAAATTTTTTCCCCATGTTTTTCAAAATAAAATTTTAATACTTTTTGGAAGTTTTGCATATAAACAGGTTTTCTAAACATGTGTAGTGACTATAACGTTTTATGCTTCACATATTTTTCCTTTTGCCAAAAGTGTTCTTCACATATTTTGGGTCTTTAAAACTTTTGTTTAAAAGTTATATTTCAACATTTTTTGATCCTTTGCTTATATATATGTACACAACACACACACAGATTTATATATATATATATATATATGTATATGTGTATATATGTATATATATGTATATGTGTATATATATATGTATATGTATATATATATGTATATATATATATGTATGTATATATGTATATATATGTATATATATACATATACATATATATATATACATATATGTATATATACATATATATATACATATACATATACATATATACATATACATATACATATATATATATACATATACATATATATATATACATATATATATATACATATATATATATATATGTATATATATATATGTATATATATATACATATACATATATATACATATATATATATATACATATATATATATATATATAACCTTCACTAAAATTGTTTTTTGTAACTTTTCTTTTTGAATTTATTGGTAGGACATTCATGTTTATTGTAGATTCTATTCATAACTCTAGTACTTTACAACTTTTGCACTTTGATAAAAGTGTTTAGAATTTATACTTTGGGGAAAATGGTTGGTGTTTTATTAATAGTTAGGTATTTGGAGAAAATGTTCAAAAAAATTAGTCACATAAATTGTTCAAAAATGGTCTTCAAAACTTTTATTTGTAGGTTCCAGTTAGGATTTGGTCTCTACCAAAAATGTTTAGAATTGGACTTCAAAACTAGCTTTTGGTATCTTGGTCTTCAAAGAAAATCTTCATAAATTAAATTTAGAAACTTTATTTGGAACTTATCCTTCAAAAAATGCTTCCTTTACAAACTTTTTAAAAGATGTCCAAAACATGTCTTCATAACTTTTGTTTGCGAGATCTATTTGCATTACAAGAATTTAGGATGACCTAGTTGTAATGCAATATCTGACACCCAATTCCTGAAATCCTCTATGGCACAACTCAATTATAATGAAAACAGAAACAAGATGACACATGTCAAAGGTAATGGTTTGGTACTCCTATAAATGTCTATAAGGTCTACATGGCATACCCACCAAAATATAGTGGAAAAGTTTGAATTGAGTAAACCAAGTTGAAAGATGTTGGGCATTAATGGTGCATCAACTAGAATTGAATACTAAAATATAAATCAATGAATTGAAAGAGAACATTGTGCCCATTGATCACTAATGAGATTGAGCTGATTTTTATCCTTGAGAAGACTCAAATCCCTAGCCACCTACATTCAAACTATGAATTACTTCCAAAATACCCAACACATTAAACTAAAGAACTATAACTCTATTAGTATAGAAAATTAATAATGGCTTCTTTATCTAGGACATTCAAGGGAGTCCAACCAAATTTTAGGTTTTTAATCAAATACTCCATGGAGTATATGGACATGGTTTTTAATTTCATAATGTTTAATGATGAGTATTCTAAATATTTAACTTTGTGGGACATAAGAGAGATAGTAGACACCCATACATGTGAGGAAAATATATCACTATCATAGAGGCAATTAGCTTAAAATTTACTCCCAATCAAATAACAAGGATTACACTTTGTAATAACCAATCTAGAGGTGATGTCATACATAAACTTGTTATGGGATGTATTCTTCTCAAGCAAGGTAACTGGTGGAGATTTTCTACATCACATGGAGTATAAACCCATCATTTCCTAAATTTCAAGAGACCCCTTCTATAGGTACCTCTCTTTTCCTATTATATACACTATCTTTCAATTGCATAGATTTATATTTTGTAATAATAACATAATTGGAAAAACACTGAGCAAATAGATCATCATGAAGGAAACTATTATCCTCAAAGACACACTACTAATAGCTATCTTGAAGTTTTTTATGGAAGTATTCATTGGAATGGATCTTATGAATAGGTTTTATGGATACCCTAAAATCCACTTTCTTCACCTAGAGTGGGTTCTATTATTATATTTATTGATGACCTCAGATTTAACTTTTTCCCTAAAAGAGATAATTAGCACCAAACTATAGGAGCATGTATTTACTAAAGTTAAGAGGCATATGGGAGTACATTTATACATGATGTATTACCTCTAAGATGTAGTCATGGGCATAATATAAATGCATAACATATCCATGTGGATCCCAGCTCCATATGAAATCAAAAATTGAATATGTGAATCCTATTCATTCATGTACATCTACACATATACAAGAAATATAGTCATAATTATATAATATATGTATCCCCATGTATAGAGGGATATCCATAAAGTATCATTGTCTAGATTATCAAAAATAATCTCCAATAAATTGATGCCAAGAGGGGACTATTAACTCTACCTATATTATACAATGATCATGGTCACATGGAACAAGGTTACCCCACTACATCTCAAAAAATATGTGCTAGATAAATTAGTCAAATAGGATTTCACATACTAGTAATAGTGGGGCATTGATTAATTTTTAAATAAAAAGAAAAAGAGGAAATTTCATGGCTCTCATTTAATGATCAATATAATGTTCTATGTCAGTTTCAAGCATTTTAAAAAGGTTGGAAAGTTTAGGGAATATTATTCATTATCTAACCTACCACACAATGATTGGAATCCTCATGGTTAGATTCAAAAGCATATCTAGGGTCATGGTATCCTGTACAAACATGAACCTTATAACCATGAATTTTTATTTCTAGATGTTAACAATGATGCCTAGGTTCTAGAGAGGGCTCAAATGGCTCACCTAATTAAGGATTTATTATGAATAATATAATGAGAACCTTCAATTTACAATATAGATGCACAAGTTAGGATTATACCTCTAGGTGGATGGGATAAAATATACTCTTGGAATAACAAGACTTATTAGCCATCAGTGGACAAAGGGGAACCATATCAAATTCCACCCATTATGATGACTACTTTAAATCAAGATCCTGGGGTGGAAGAGATTCATAATATTACAAGTTATGTTGGGAAAGTATAGGAGCCAAATTGAATTGACTCTTATGATCTAGATGACTTTAGTATTCCTACTACCTCTTCAACTCCTATGATTTCAAGTGTGGAAGTCCCAACTTCCCCCACTCAGACATATTCCTCCTCAATTGAAAAGCTAACTCTTTGTTAGAAGAGGAAACCTAAATCTCATGAACCTCTTATGAACATAACTATCGATACATCATCTATAAAAGGATCCAAGGGTCATGAGAAATCATCCATAGGAAGTGAACACATTGATGAAGATGAGTATAAAGAGTTTCAAATAGCTAAGGTCCTGAGCCTACAAGGAAAAAAATTAAAATCACCACTAGAAGTGAATAAATCAGGTGAGGATATGGCTCTGACTGTATTTTTAATTCCTAACATTCTTACAATTTTGGATATGTCATTTGTCTCTAGTATGTTTTCTATTTCATTTGATCCTATCTCTTTTAGTCATGGTGTCTTACCATCCCTAGTGGTTCCCAAAATTAAATTTCTTTATTTTCATCCTACTATCTCCATAACCCCAACTATTTCCTCATTTCTAGTTATCTCTTCAGCATCAATTTTCTCCACTTCCACTATTTTTACATCTATCATTCCATCAATAACCCCTAAGTCTAAAAGAGTTCATACTAAAAATACTAGAGGAGTATTAGAAAGTTCACAATTACATGTGTCTTCCACCTAATTAGGTTTTATAATGCCTTCTTCTAATCCTATCCATACCACTATTGTAATATCATTTAAGAAGACTGGGAAGAAGAAATCTATATACATAGTCCATCTAATACCCTAGTTTGGTGGTTGTTGATGCTTAAAATTGTGCTATTTCCAACACCAACATGAGAAGTTTCAGGAATGTGGGACTTGAGACTTGAAACAACCTCCAAATTTTAAAGAAGCTGGCTATTCTTTATCTCAAATGTATTATGGGAAAAAGGGATAAAAATTAAACAAAATCACCAATGCAATGAAAGAAAATTTAACTATGGTGATGCACCTGAGTATGATTCATTCCTTAATACTAAGCATAGTGAAGCTATATTTAAGGATTCAATTACATTAAAGAGCAAACAATGCATGATCAATGTAAAAGATGAAAACAAATAGAATCAAAGGCTCACAACTTGATGATTTTGCAATAACATAGAAAATATCAACAAAGGCATAGAACTAAGTCTTCTTATTAATTTTATAGTCACATAAAAGGCATTGATACATGCACAGTTATACAAACTTTCTGAATTAATAAAATAGAACAAAGGCAAATGATATTACTGGCCACAACAAGAAAGTCTCAAAAACTTCTTGTAAATCTCTGATAACAAACTATATGCAAAAAAATTCTCTCCCCTTTCCTTTTTATTTCTTCTCCCTTTTTTTGAACCTATGATTTAAACCCATATTTATAGCATAGGACTGGCTCAAGATTGCCTGCATGATCAAAACTCAACAGTCTAACCGAACTAGAACTTAACTAGAAGTGTCTGTTAGAAGATATCTTTCAGATCTAAAATGGTTAACCTCTCTACAAGTTCATTAGCTGAAATAGATACACATGGAATTTCCCACTGTTAAATAGGTGAGGATACTTTGAAGCATCCACTACTCTTAACAAGTGACACATGGCAGCTTTCACTTTTCTATAGAAGCTTTAGATACCTTTTGAGAGTCCTGTGGAAGATAACACATGACAGCTTCCACTGAGCTTTAGAAACACTATAGAAACATTTGGGACTCATTTAGATTCACACAGATGATGAAACTTGGTGTGCTTCACTTACTTTAGCAACTCACCTAGGGCCCACCATAGTCCTTTCTCAACACTGAAACAAAAGGAAGAAACTTTGGATGTCAACACTTGGTAGTCTCCACAGATATTACAAGGGACACATGGCACTTTCCACATAACTTAGAGAAACATATTAAAACCTTCCATAATTTCCACTTGGCACCTTCCACACACACTAAGAGAAGCTTTTTGAAAGAATCTTTTGAAACTTATAAGAAATTGAAACACAGATATCGACACTTGTCGGGATTTGCGGGTACATAATAGGACACGTGGCTCCATTCACATTACTTAGAGAAATTATAGTGTGTCCCAACTGATGACACTTGGCATGTTCCATGTGACTCTGAGACTTAGACAAAACTTAGGCAAAATGAAAACCTGCACCCATGCTCTATGTCAAAACCTTCACTACCAAAACTGAAATGCGCAGGGACAAAATTGGAGTGCACAACTGAAACTCAAAACAAAATGTAGAGTATTTTACTCTACAGTTCTTGGTGACCCTGAGGAATTTTGAGACTGCTCAAAAAAGAATCCAAAGAATATATAAAAAATGTGGAAGAAAGCACAAATTCTATAAGGTTGTCTGATAAATAGACCATTTAGCATCAAATAGTCCCTATTTATTTTGCAAATCCTAGAAGGCTAAATCAAGGTTGATGATGTCCTTGTGTAACAAACTTTGAAAAACATGAATTGTAATCTTCAATTGGAAATCAAGCTAGGGCCATGGGGATCAAGACAACTTCCACTTCTAGCACTAATGAAAAATCTATTAAACCTTATAAAATTGACTGATCATTTTGTCTGGCTAACAACAAAGGCTTAATCTCATCAACCATTAACACAGTGTTGTTATCAGGAAAAGGGGAGTGAAGACCCAATTGCACCAAATCTTCAATATGCTTCTTCATGTCTTTTACTCCCTCTTTTACCACATCTAGGATCTCTTTGCAATTAATTGCTATGAAGAAGCAAATGAGAACTTTGTTCACCTTTATTATAGCAATCATTCTATCACAAATCCTTGCTACTGATAACATTTTATCAGTTATGTCATATAGCTTTTTCAACAACATTTGAGAATCAGACATTCTCAAAGAGACAGTAGACAGAGTGGCCTGGACTGAAGTCTCTACCTTTTCACACATTTTTTGTGCATTTAGTAGGAAATCTAGAGAGGGTCTGAGTTGAGTAATCTCCTCAGAGATTCTTTTCCATACTAATACATATAGCTCCTTGACTAGGTTTAAAACTCCTCTAGTAAGTGGCTCATACTTTATTTTTAAAGCATCTACTATTTTTTAGGCATTATTGTAGTACTAGCCCTTGAGTCTATCATTGCATTATGTAATATTTTCTTTCCAACTATCAAAGTCAAATAGAAGGGATCTGGTTTGGATTTGCTTATCTCTAGTGCATTGTTCAAAAGGGCTATTGTCTATAGAGGAACCATGTCTTTGAGATTTTCCTTATCAACAGGTCCTCCTTTGGTACCAATATGTTTAGGCACTGCTTAGCCCTATAAAGATTCTTGCAATAGTGTCTTTTACTTAGGAATAGCTAACATGTCCCATATTGACACATGTACTATGGTCTTCTTCAGTTGATCCACCACATTCACTGGTCATAGTGCTTGAGTTCTTGGATAATAAGGGTACTTTGATTTTTATTGAACTTGTCAAGAAATTACTTGGTTCTACACTAGCTGAGGTATTTCTTATCTAGCAACTATGTTTTGATGACCTTAAAATGGAGGAATCCCCATAATTTCATTATTTATGACTTTAGGCCATTCCATCATCCTTCTCTTGGCTCTGGTGTAGTAATCTGATTATACCAATGGCTTCTTGGAAGTAGAAGCTTCATTTAAGAATACTAACTCTTCATCTTCAACCCATGAAAACAAATAATGCTCAAGGGCTATTTCTTCTTGTTGTAAGGACATCCCTTACATCTGAGCCACCAAGACTAAATTTTGCATATCAAGGGATTAGTAGGGTTGAGTGTCAGAAGTATTTACAAATTGTCCATCCATTCTTCTTTGCTTTACTATATTTTGTTGTAGATTACCCCTAGGACAATATCTAGGCATATGAGCATTATTACAAGGGAAACACCAGACATTGGTGCCATGTGCATAATTATTATGCCCTAGAATAATCTCCCTATTTGGACTAGGGGGAATAGTCTATGAGGGTGTAGGGACTGTAACTAATTGGTTTAATGGCTAAGGGTTAGTTTGCCTTTGAGGACCCTGATACTGATTTGGCTATGGTGGAGATCTATTTCCTTGGTAGCCTTGATATTGGGGTCTAGGATAAGGATTTTTCTATCTTTTTAGGTTAATTATCTCATTATAAAATGTCCTTAAGATGTTCTTGACATCATCCATCTCAGATGACTGGATAAGGACAACTACTTTAGTATCTTGTTGAGGAAATGTATACATAGACACAAGTTGGGCTATGGGATTAGGGGATTCTTGAGGCAAAGGTAAGACAATCTCTAGAAACATGGGCATGGGAGGCCTTGGAGGCAACTTTCCAGCATCTATTAAGTTATTTTTAGCTCTGATTGCATAGTCATAGGCTTCTGGCAATGTCTGACCTCCAAGTGACTAAATCATTACTGATATATCTGAATTTAAGGCTTTAAGATAAAATAATATAGCCATACCTGGTAATGGTCTTGTTGTAGTAGGAATTCTTTCCCAAGTCTTTTGAAATCTTGAATTGAAATTAGTCATTGCTTCTTGTGGTGCCCTTTTTATAGTAATCAATTATTGCAACAAAGAAGATTTATCACCCTTTTCTTCAAATATTGCAAAGAAAGCATCTCCAAGCTGATCCCATGTAGATATAATATTTGGGGTCAAAGAACTATACCAGTCTAGAGCCTTCTCCTTAAAAGAAGCTACAAATAATCTTATAGCCACATTCTACTATGTAATCACATGTATTATACAGACATCAGACACATCATGTAGATGTTCTTAAGGTGTTTTGAAATCTTCCCCACTAAATTTGGGTAGAGCTTTTAGGGCATTTACTAGAATAGGATCCCAAGTGGCTGGTGGTACTGGGAGAATCAGAGCACTACCAATGTTTCAATTTACATAATTCCTTGGGGCTATAGGTGCTCCCATCTTTTCTCTTCGTGTTGTTGTAAACTAATTGACCCTTCTTCTTGAATTATTTATCAATGGTGGTAAAAGAATACCTGGGTTCATAGTAGAATGAGCTCTTGTTACTAGTCCATAGCTATGACTCCTTGTAGCTATTTGGTTCATATAGTCTTGAAAGAAACTTTAGAGATTATCCCATCGACTGTGCCAAAAACTGTTGATACTTAAAATTGTGTTATTTCCAACACCAACATGGGAAGTTTTAGGAATGTGGGACTTATAACCTGAAATGACCTCCAGATTTTAAAGAAGCTTCTCTTTTGGATATATAGAGCTTTTAGGGAATTTACTAGAATAGGATCCCAAGTGGGGGATGGTACTGGGAGAATCAGAGCACTGCTAGTGTTCCAATTTGCATAATTCCTTAGGGATATAGGTGCTCCCATGTTTGCTCTTAGTGTTGCTATAAACTAATTGACCCTTCTTGAATTAGTTATCAATGGTGGTAAAATAATACCTAGGTTCACATCAGATTGAGCTCCTATTACTGGTCCACAACTCTGACTCCTTGTAGCTCTCTGGTTCATACAGTCTTGAAAGAAACTTCAGAGATTGTCCCACCATGTGTGCCAAAAAATTTTGATACTTAAAATTGCACTATTTTCCAATACCAACATGGGAAGTTTCAGGAATGTGGGACTTGCAACCTGAAATGACCTCCAAATTTTAAAGAAGCTGGCTCTTCTTTATCTCAAATGTATTATGGGAAAAAGGGATAAAAATTAAATGGAATGACCAATGCAATGAAAGAAAATTTAACTATGTCAATGCGCTTGAGTATGATTCATTCCTTAATACTAAGCATAGTGAAACTATCTTTAAGGATTCAATTACATTAAAGAAAAAACAATGCATGATCAATGTAAAAGATGAAAAAAAATAGAATCAAAGGCTCACAACTTGATGATTTTGCAATAACATAGAAAATATTATCAAAGGCACAGAACTCAGTCTTCTTATTAATTTTCTAGTCATATAAAAGGCACTGATACATGCATAGTTATACAAAATTTCTAAATTAATAAAATATAACAAAGGCAAATGATATTACTGGCCACAACAAGAAAGTCTCAAATACTTCTTTTAAATCTCCGATAACAAACTATATGCAAAAAAAATCTCTCCCCTTTCCTTTTTCTTTCTTCTCCCTTTTTTTGTCTAACATGAACCCATGTATTAAGGATTCATATTCAGCATCATTATTAGTACAGGCAAATTGGAAATGGATAGCTCTTAAAATTTTCACCATTTGGAGCAACAAGACAAATTCCTACTCTAGCACCATTTTTACTTCTAGCCCCATCAAAATTTAAGGTCCAAATTTATGAGTCCTTTTCAGATTTTTGAGTCTTTGGCATTTCTTCC
Source organism: Torreya grandis (assembly GCA_037957365.1). Classification (NCBI taxonomy): domain Eukaryota; kingdom Viridiplantae; phylum Streptophyta; class Pinopsida; order Cupressales; family Taxaceae; genus Torreya; species Torreya grandis. Next base: position 1,904,007 of record JARHVA010000595.1, on the reverse strand, counting down.
CTTAAAACATTTGTGATTTCATGGTCTTCATCAAATATGACATAAGTGCCCAGACCAGTAGAGTCATAATTTCCATATGGGTCACTTTGCATCATAGTTAATATCTAGTTATTTTCCTCCTCTTGGTCATGTTCAGTCTAGTCACCTAACTCTTCAACAAAGACCCTTTCTTCCTAATTTAGCATAGCATGAGATACCTCTAATTTTAGGGTTGGTTCATTGGTGATGTGATCCTTAGATAGTGACTCAAATAGTATTTTCATTTTTGTACCATACTTTGTTCTTAAGATGAGGTGAAACCAATCAAGTGAGATATAACCTCCTATATTGGCTGTGAAATATCTAGATAAACATAGGCCAAATACAAGGGGTATATCTATGACTACCACATCCTAATTGACAATTATATTAGGGCAAGTATACAATTGTATCTTGGCTATGAAATCTCTGGATAAACATAGGCCAAATACAGGGGGTATATATATGACTACCACATCCTGAATGACAATTATATTAGGGAAAGTATATAATTACAATGGGAGTTATTCAATTTTCCCTAATGTTTGCACCAATTTCCCATCTAGGTACACAACTCCTCTAGTAAGTGGCTCATACTTTATATTTAAAGCGTCTACTATTTGTTTAGGCATTACTGTAATATTGGCCCCTGAGTCTATCATTGCATTATGTAATAGTTTCTTTCCAACTATCAAAGTCAAATAGAAAGGCTCTAGTTTGAATTTGCTTACCTCTGGTGCATTATTTAAAAGGGCTATTGTCTGTAGAGGAATCATGTCTTTGAGATTTTCCTTATTGATAGGTCCTTTGGTACTAGTATGTTTAGGCACTACTTGGCCTTGTAGAGATTCTTGCAATAGTGTCTTTTGCTCAGGAATAACTAACATTTCCCATATTAACACATGTGCTAGGGTCCTCTTCAGTTGATCCACCACATTCACTGGTCCTAGTGTTATTTCTCCTTTTTCTTAGTCTTTTTCTTCTTTTATAGGGGTAGCAATCCCAATTGACCAAATATTATCCCCTACCACCTCTATTATGCCAATTTCCCAATTTGCCCCACTTGTTACTACTTAGGCCATGTCATCATAGGCCACATCATTGCCTCCCTTTCCCCCCTCTATCCAAAAGAGAATACCTCCCTAGATTCCCCCTAGCCAACATTTGGCTATTTGTTATAGATTGCCATAGGGTTATCCTTTTGTAGGTAGGTATATTGCCTCTCCCTCTACCTTTCAAGCTCAAGCAAACATTGCTAAGAAGGCTAGGGAAGCCTAGATGGATAAAAAAAGAAGAAAGATAATAAAGCTCTAGCTACACCACACATGAGGTCACTATTTGACCCAATCCAACAGTAACTAACTGTGACTCATTTGTCACCTAATATAGTCAAGCCAAATGAGAAGATGCAACCTCAAGATTATACAATGAGTGCAGTGGCTATGTATATGTCACTTTTCAAACCACAAGACAAGGTTGAGCTATTGAATGAAACCACTTCTACTATATCTACTGATTATTTGAAAGTATCAAAGAAGCTATAAAAGATGGAGGCTAATATGGCTGAAGAGAAAGCAAATGGTAGTAATCTAGCTACAAAAATCAAAATAAAGAATGATGAAATAAAGAGTCTCAACAAATAGTTAAAAGATACTATTTCTTGTCAGATTCACCAAGTTATTCAAGCCCTAAATGCTTCTTTGAAAGAAGAACTAACACAAGAGAAAGCTACAGTGAGATCCCTAAGGCATGAAAAGGCAACACTACAGAAAAAATGTTAGGAAAACCTACAACAGGTCACTCAGTTCCAGTAGAAGCTATTGAATGAGCAAAACAATAACGCTGCCATATAGGCCCAACTTCAAGCTGAGCAACAAATAACAAAAAAATTTACAATTGAGTTAGATAATAGGCCAAAAATGTAGGAATTCTGAACCTGGTCAAGGAGCTATATGTATCAGTATGGAAAATAATATTTGAGGAGATTACTCAGCTCATACCCTCTCTAACTTTCTTGCTAAATGCACAAAAATTGTGCAAAAAGGTGGAGACTTTAGTCCAAGCCACTCTATCCACTATCTCTTTGAGAGTGTCTAATTCTCAAATGCTACTAAAAAATCTACATGATACAATTGATGAAACATTATCAGCAGCAAGGATTAGTGACAGAATGATTGCTGTAAAAAGGGTAAATGAAATTCTCAATTGCAACTCCACAGTAATTAATTGCAAAGAGATCCTAGATGTGGTAAAAGAGGGAGTAAAAGACATGAAGAAGCATATTGAAGATCTAGTGCAATTGGGTCTTCCCTCCCCTTTTCCTAATAGCAACACTGTGTTAATGGTTGATGAGATTAAGCCTTTGTTACTAGCCAGACAAAATGATCAATTAATTTTCTAGGGTTTAACAGTTGTTTCATCAGTACCAGAAGTAGAAGTTGTCTTGAACCCCATGGCCCAACTTGATTTCCAACTGAATACTGTAGTTCATGTTTTGCAAAATTTTTCACAGAAGGACATCATCAACCTTGATTTAGCCTTCCAGGATTTGCAAAATTAACATGGACTATCTGATGTTGAATGGTCTATTTATCAGATGGCCTTACATAATTTATGATTTTTGCCACATTTTTTATATGTTCTTTGGACTCTTTTTTGAGTAGGCTCAAAATTCCTCAAAAACTATTCATGCTTAAAATTCACTATTTCCAACACCAACATGGGAAGTTTCAGGAATGTGGGACTTACGCCCTGAAATGACCTCCAGATTTTAAAGAAGCTAGATCTTCTTTATCTCAAATGTATTATGTGAAAAAGAGATATAAATTAAATGGAATCACCAATGCAATGAAAGAAAATTTAACTATGGTGATGCACTTGAGTATGATTCATTCCTTAATACTAAGCATAGTGAAGCTATCTTTAGGAATCAATTACATTAAAGAGCAAACAATGCATGATCAATGTAAAAGATGAAAACAAATCGAATCAACGGCCCACAACTTAGATGATTTTGCAATAACATAGAAAATATCAACAAAGGCATAGAACTCAATCTTCTTATTCATTTTCTAGTCACATAAAAGGCACTGATACATGCACAATTATACAAATTTTCTAAACTAAGAAATAGGACAAAGGCAAATGATATTACTAGCCACAGTAAGAAAGTCTCAAAAACTTCTTGTAAATATCTGATAACAAACTATATGTAGAAAATTCTCTCCCTCTCCTCTCCTTTTCTCCTTTTTTTTTTCTTCTCCCTCTCTTGAACCTACAATTTGAACCCATATTTATAGCATAGGATTGGCTCAAGATTGCCTGCACAATCAAATCCTAATGGTCTAACCAAACTAGAACTTAACTAGAAGTTTCTAACAGAAGATATCTTTTAGATTTGAAATGGTTAGCCTCTCTACAAGTTCATTGGCTGAAATAGATACACATGGTATTTCCCACTGTGAAATAGGTAAGGACACTTGGTAGCATCCACTAGTCTTAACAAGTGACACATGGCAGCTTCTACTGAGCTTTAGAAACACTATAGAAACATTTGGGACTCATTTAGATTCACATAGAAAATGACACTTGTCATGCTCTACTTACTTTAGCAACTCACCTAGGTCCCACCATAGTCCTTTCTCAACAATGAAACAAAAGGAAGAAACTACAAATGTTGACACTTGGCGGTCTCCGTAGATATTACAAGGGACATGCGATGCTTTCTATGTAACTTAGAGAAACATATTAAAACCTTCCATAGTTTCCACTTAGCACCTTCCATGTCCACTGAGAGAAGCTTTTTGAAAGAAGCTTTTGAAACTTATAAGAAACTAAAATGTAGATGCTGACACTTGTTGGGCTCCATGGGTATATAACAGGACACGTGGCTCCATCCACATTATTTAGAGATATTATAGTGTGTCCTAGCTAATGACACTTGGCATGTTCCATGTGACTCTGAGACTTAGAAAAAACTTACGCAAAATGAAAACTTGTGCCCATGCTCTGTGTCAAAACCTTCACTACCAAAACTGAAATGTGCAGGGACAAAACTAGAGTGCACAATTGAAACTCAAAACAAAATGTAGAGTATTTTACTCTACAGTTCTTGGCAACCCTGAGGACATTTGAGCCTGCTCAAAAAATAATCCAAAGAATATATAATTTTTTTTGCAAAAATCACAAATTTTGTAAGGCCATCTGATAAATAGACCATTCAACATCAGATAGTCCCTATTTATTTTGCAAATCTTGGAAGGCTAAATCAAGGTTGATGATGTCCTTGTGCAAAAAACTATATAAAACATGAACTACAGTATTCAATTGGAAGTAAATCTAAACCATGTGGTTCAAGACAACTTCTACTTATAGCACTGATGAAGCATCTGTTAAAGCCTAGAAAATTGACTGATCATTTTTTTTGGCTAGCAACAAAGGCTTAATCTCATCAACCATTAACACAATTTTGCTATCAGGAAAAGGGGAGGGAAGACCCAATTGCACTAGATCTTCAATATGCTTCTTCATGTCTTTTACTCCATTTTTTACCACATCTAGGAGCTATTTGTAATTAATTTCTATAGAGTTTCAACTGAGAACTTTTTTCACCCTTTTTGTAGCAATTATTTTGTCACTAATCCCTACTGCGAATAATGTTTCATCAGTTATGTCATATAGATTTTTCAGTAGCATTTGAGAATTAAACACTCTCAAAGAGACAGTGGATAGAGTGGCCTAGATTGAAGTCTCCACCTTTTCACATAATTTCTATGCATTTAGTAAGAAAGTTAGAGAGGGTCTGAGCTAAGTAATCTCCTCAGAGATTCTTTTCCATATTGATTCATATAGCTCCTTGACTAGGTTCAAAACTCCTACATTTTTTGGCCTATTAGCCAACTCAAGTGTCAATTGTTTTGTTATTTGTTGCTCAACTTGATGTTGGGCCTGTATGGTAGTGGTATTATTTTTCTAATTCAACGGCTTCTACTGGAACTGAGTGACCTGCTACAAGTTTTCTTGACATTTTTTTTGCAGTGTTGCCTTTTCCTGCCTTAGGGCTATCACTGTAGCTTTCTCTTGTGTTAGCTCTTCTTTAAAAGAAGCATTTAGGGCTTGAATATCCTAGTGAATCTTAAAAAAAATAGTATCTTGCAACTATTTGTTGAGACTCTCTATTTCATCATTCTTTAGTATGATTTCTATAGCTAGATTGCTACCATTTGCTTTCTCTTGAGCCAAATCAGCCTCCATCTTTTGCAGCTTCTTTAATATTTTCAAATAATTAGTAGCTATAGCAATAGCGGTTTCATTCAACAGCTCAACCCTATCTTGTGGTCTAAAAAGTGACATATCCATGGCCACTACACTCACTATATAATCTTGAGGCTGCATCTGCTCATCTGGCCTGACTACATTAGGTGACAAATGAGTCACTGTTAGCTACTAATAGATTGGGCCAAATAGTGACCTCATGTGTGGTGCAATAAGAGATTTATTATATTTCCTCCTTTTTTTATCCATCCAAGCTTCCCTAGCCTTCTTAACAGTGTTTGCTTGAGCTTGGAAGGTATAGGGAGAGGCAATATACCTGCCCACAAAAGGATAAACCTGTGGCAATCCATAGGGAATAGCCAAATGGTGGCTAGGGGTAATCTAGGGAGGTATTCTCCTTGGGATAGAGGTGGAAAAGGGAGGCAATGATGTGGCCTATGATGACATGGATTGAGTAGTAATAGGTGGGAAAAATTAGGAAATTGGCACATTAGAGGTGGTAGGGGATAATATTTGGCTAGTTGGGATTGCCACCCCTATAGAAGAAGAACAAGATTGAGAAGAAGAAGAAGAAATAACACATACTTGAAGAGAAATAGATGTACTTAGTGGTTGATGCTATGAGGGCTCTACCTCCTCATCTGAATTAGGCTGAAGTTTTAAATTATGTTTTCTCAGCCTTTCTTCTTGTTGTTTTGCTTCCTTCTCTTCAATGTTTACCACTACTCCTAGTGGTGATTGCACAAAACTAGGAACCCTAAAGGTTGACACTGATGAAGAAGCTCTAGGTGCTGAGGATACCACATTCTTCTATTTTTCTATAGTGACTGTATATGAAGTTTGTCCTGGGGCTTGTAATGTATGAATGGATTCTACTTACCCCTCTGATTCTCCACATTGTGTCTATAGTTTTCTTATATCAGGGCTAGAGACAAGAGATGGATGCCATCCATCCCAGATTGCCTCCCATTTCTCATCTGAGTTTACATTACCAAAAGAGTGAGTTATCTAAAAAATCTCTTGCCTATATTTCCAATAGGCTTCTATTTTCTCAGGTTTCCATCCTTTGTTCTTCAATGCCCTTTTTAAACTAGAAGTCATTCTGATTTTAGGGTCAAAAACCTTTTCCTTAACATAAAAGGTCTCCCATGGCTTGGCCCCTTGAAAGGGAAAATCTATCAGTTCTACATATAAATCAGGAATATCTTCCTTAGAGTTTCTTCTATCTTCCCAAAAGGGATGGCCCTCATGCACAATTTTAGCGTTGACCTTGTTATTCTTAACCCATAAGGTTATGAAACTACTTGGGTCATATCTCCATTTATCTTCAATTAGAAAGAAACCCACGATAGCTATCTTCCTCAGCAACAAGTGCTCAACATCTTTGACCTCTAGGGATTGATTTTCTTTACCCATAAAATATCATACATTTTATTTTTCTTCTTCCTAGTGCCATAGTCATTATCAACCATAGACACTTGTTGGGTGACCTCTAAGAATGCTAACCTAGGAGTCAAAATCTTGGGTAGCAACACTAGTTCTCCATTAACACCATGGACCCTATTGATGGTATGATGAGATCTAAAAAATTAGTCACAAGGAATAGTGCAATTTGTCATGAGGCCTCTAATACTTGGAGTTAATCTATTTTCAATAGGCTCTGGGCTTAGGTGACAAAAGGCAGGGGAAACAAAAAGCTCCCAAAATTCATATGGGTCAGACATTTTGGATAAGATATGTGTCCATGCAGACATAGGAATGGTCCTATTATGACCAAAATTTGGATCACACATATTCAGATGCATATATTATGAAAAGATGCTAGAGTTTTGATATAATATGAGGTGAAATAGATAAGAAGAATACTTGAAAACTGCTTTAGATTTGAAGTGAGTGAGTTGGTCAAACATTGAATAGGCAATCTTCTCTGAGAAGTATAGCTAATACTCTTGAGACTTGTCTATAGTTTTTAATCTGAAGAGAATGGCCATTTTCCAATCATAGACAGTTATGTCCTCCATTCTAAAAATAAATGCCATCATAGATAGTGCCCCTTGACTAGCCTGTGCAAATTGTGCCCTCCCTATTGGCAGCATTAGCACAATGGTATCATCATCCCATAATTATAATTATAATCTGAGAAACCTCAATTGATTATTAATGTTTTCCCACATTTTCTACATTTTGGCAATGGTGGGAAATGTGGATATTTTGTCATGATATAGGGCCAACATGTTCCTAATGGCCATCAGTGTAATTTGCACCATGAATTGACCCTATTGTATGGTTTTTGAGGGTGCATGAAACAAATTTTCACACATTTCAACTAAGTTGGGGCACAAATGTACACCTAGGACAATGAATTGTGCCAATTGAGAAGTCCATATCCTCATCCCAAATGTTTTAGATTGTCTAGCCTTGGCCTTCTGGATACATCTTTGGTGTGCCCCTTATCATAGAACTTTTCCAAACTTTTGAAGAGTTGGGTCTATGATTCCATCTAAAAAATCATTCACCTTTGTTGGGTTGATCGCATAACCAACATCAGGGACTTTAGTCCTTGGATAGGTCCTTAAGGGTTGTACAGCGACCGAAGCATATGATTTGCTGGTGAGAAGCTTATCAATGGATTCATAAATCCCAAACCCCTATTTTGAAGACTGTGCCTCCTCTATATCTATGTCTATATTGGGAATTAGTGAACTTATGTAACAAGTATGGAAGTTTTTCAACAAGGAAGGCACTTTTACTATGCAGGTTTTGCTACAAATTGAAATGTAGGTAACAAGGATTTTCTTAGCAGATGAAGGAACATATGAGACATAGTTAATTCTTAACTCTTGTTATTAGGTAATTAAATGACACATCAAGTCTCATATATGGCATTACAACTGAAAAACTGTTAGTAAATCTTATTAAATTTGTGTGGGATAGCATGTCAGACATGTCATAAAAGTGGTTGCATAAAGGTACCTTGGGGAATTTTGTGGATTTGAGAGAGATTTAATGAATGTGAGAATTTTGAAATTTTTGAAAAGACTTTGAGGCATAGCCATGTGTTCATATAACACTTATTAAAAGAAAGAGTGGGGAAAAAAGGGAAAATAGAGCAACAAGGAAAGGGAAACTAACTATAATACATGGGAGATACTGCTTAAAGGAAATGTTTTAGGTAGATCTCATTCATAGGAATATATTCAAGTTCACCCTCCATCATTTCAAGCTCAAATGAATTTTGTTGTTTACATGTATGAATCTTATAGGGTCCAGTCCATAATGACTCAAATTTATTGTGTCGACTCAGCTTGGCAGCTCTTGCATCCCATTTCAAAACAACTGCGCCTACTTCAAAATGAGGGTTTGAAGTTTTCTTATCAAAGCAATATTTGATTATTTTCTAATGTTTCATTAATGATTCATGTGCTGTATCCCTCTTTTCTTGAACTTTTAGGAGCTTAGCAAGTCTGACCTGCATGGAGCCATTCTCCTCAATTTCAATCTATTTTAATAACTGGAGAGTAGGAATCTCCAAGCTCAAGGGCATTACAATAGGCTTACCATAGACCAATTCATATGGGGACATCATTGTCACTTGTTTAGGCATAATTCTATCAAACCATAGTACTATATTAAGCACTTTATGCCACTCTTTGTGATGATCAGCCCCTATTCTCTTAATAAGTCTAATCAGGGTCTTATTGGTTGATTCTGCCAAACCATTACCCTAAGGGTAATAATATGAGGAAGTTTTTAGATATATTCCACACTTTAGTGCAAAGTCAAATATTTTTGCCCCTAAAAATGCATTAGCATTATCTAAAATTATGGTATGATGAGGCCCAAAGCGAGTAGTGATATCTCTCAGAAAGACTAGGATCACCTTTTCTATCACTTCTTTGACTGGCACCACCTCACTCCATCTAGTAAAATAATCTATGGTAGTTAGAATCCATTTGTGTCCCATACTCAACACCAGATTGATCATTCCAATGAATTCAAGAACCCATTGAGTAAAGGGTTCATCAACAATTATAGGACTAAGGGGCATTGTTGCATTCCTTCTCTTCCCCACATAATATTGACAAGATTAGCACTCTTTGACCAGTTGATAATAGTGTGTAAATAAAGTGGGCCAGAAATAACTTGCCTAACTTATCTTTATAGCTATGGTTCTTGTAGAAAAATTTCCACCTGAGACTCCATGGTGTATTTCATGTAGTATTTTCTAAGCCTCATCTTTCTCTATGCATCTTAAAATTATGCCATCAATATTTCTTCTAAAAAGAACTTGGTCAATTAAAACAAAATGGACCCCTTGCTACCTATAGTATCTCATTTTGTCCTAAGAGAGCTCTTTTGGGAAAATCCCATGTTTCGTAAAATGGATTTTGTTTGTGACCCAGGAGTTTTGATTAATTTATTTTATCCTCAATACATTTTCCTTTTCTATTTATTTAGTTATCATCTTTTCCATATCTTGAGCCATGTATTGGCACAACCCCCTACCTCTAACCAACTTAGTGGGTCTAACTTCTACATCATACTCAAGGATCTTTGTTATCAAATTTTCTCATTTTTTAGTAATTTCACCTTCCATAATGTATTCTCTGACACTAGGATGTGCCACAAGTATCAAAATCTTATTTCCTAATACCATATGCCTAAATTTATTGAGGGATTTTACCATATCATATGCATGTTTATACACAAAGTTATATCTAGCTTCATACTCCCTAAGATTCCTTGAGAAAAAGGCTATTGAGTGTTCTCCCTCTTGTTGATCATCTTTCTATATTAGGACAACAACAACACTAAACTCTCCTCCATAAAAATACATTATAAAAGACTTAGAGAAGTCTAGGTTACTAAGTATTGGGGCTATTGAAATTACTTTCTTGACCTCCTCAAAAGCTTGTCTTCCTTCTGTAGTCCACTTGAATACCAGGTCTTTCTTCAACAAGAGTTGCACTGGTCTCATTAGGCCTGTAAAGTCTGATATGAACCGATTAAAAAAATTAATCATTTCCAAAAAGGACTAAACTAATTTCCTATTTACTAGCAAGGACAAGTTCATTATGGTTGTGACTCTCTCTAGATATATAGAATCCTTCTTTGGATACTATATGTCCAAGTAGTTTTCCTTGAGGTACTAAAAAGATACACTTCTTGGGATTTAGGGATATTCCAAACTCTTGAGAATTCTTAAAAATAAATTCTAGATGATCAAAATGATCAACATCATTCTTGGAAAAAAATATTGAGATCATCAAGATAAATCAGAATGGTTTTATTTATGAGTTCTCCAAATGCTACATCCATTGCTCTTTGAAAAGTGGCTCTAGCATTTGATAGGCCAAATGCCATCTTGGCATATGCAAACATTCCCCATTTTGTAGTAAATGCAGTCTTGTGTTGGTCTTCATTAGCCAACCGAATCTGATTGTATCTAGAGAAACCATCTAGCAAAGAAAATCTCTCTGATCCAGCCACAATCTACAAAATTTGTTCCATAAAGGGCAGGGGATAGTGATCTTTCAGAGATTCTTTATTTAGGTCTCTGAAATCAACACAGAGCCTTATGTCACCATTCTTTTTTCTAACTAGTACTAGATTAGATACCCAAGTTGATTGTTTGATTGGAAAAATTGTTTTAGATTCTAAGAGTTTTTGCAACTCATCCACCATTAAAGGTTCAATCCTTGGATTCACTAGCCTTTTCTTCTATCTGATTGGCTTAGATCCTTCAGTCAATTCCATGGTGTGCTGAATGATGTCTCTATTATAGCCATGAAGGTCTTCATAGGTCTAGGTTATTACTCTATCATATATTTCACACAAGTCAATTAGTCTTTCCCTTTCCTCTTGGGTTGTGGAATTTCCAATCGTTAGTTTTCTCCCTTCACTCTCTTGTATCTCAGAATAATCTATTTTATTTGCCTGAAACCTTTTCTTCTCTAGGCTTACATCTTTTGGATCAAATAGGTTTTGTAAAGTAATCAAGCCTTTGGGAAGCTTATTGATCTTTAATTTAATAATTTGGTCTCCATATGCTTCTTCAATTTTGAGTTGTAATTGATCAACAAATTCCATTGACTATTGTAAAAATGAGAGTACCTAAAAATCATTTTCAAAGACTTAGAAATTTTCATCATTGTCTAGGATAGTTGGCCTTACTAAAACTTTGACTGACTCATTGTTGACTAATAGATCAATTGCTGGGTTAAATTGTGAAGCAATCTGTGCCATCTTATCTTCTTTAGAATTTTGGGTTCTAAGAACTAATTCAATATTGAAAGCTTCAAAATCATCTATTAATTCACAAATTTTATGTCTATAGGATCTCATCCTTACATTTTTGGCTATTACCTTTTCTCTAATTTGTTTCACCAGTAGTTCTGAATCTTCTTTTACTATCAGATTCTTTACTCCCTTTTTCTTGGCAACCATGGTGGGACAATCTCTGAAGTTTCTTTCAAGACTATATGAACTAAAAATCTATAAGGAGTTAGAGCTATGGACCAGTAACAAGAGCTTAATTTGATGTGAACCCATGTATTCTTTTACCACCATTGATAACTAATTCAAGAAGGGTCAATCAGTTTACAACAACACCAAGAGCAAACATGAGAGCACCTATAGCCCCAAGGAATTATACAAATTGGAACACTGGTAGTTCTCTAATTCTCCTAGTACCACCAGCCACTTTAGATCATATTCTAGTAAATGCCTTGAAAGCTCTACCCAAATTTAGTGGGGAAGATTTCAAAACACCTAAAGAACATCTACAGGATGTGTTTGATGTCTATGCAATACATGTGATTACACAATAGAATGTGGCTATAAGATTGTTAGTAGCTTCTTTTAAGGAGAAGGCTTTAGACTGGTACAGATCTTAACCCCAAATACAATATCTACATATGATCAGCTTGGAGGTGCTTTCTTTGTAAGATTTGAAGAAAAGGGTGATAAATCTTCTTTGTTGCAATAATTGATTATTATAAAAAGGGCACCACAAGTAGCAATAACTAATTTCAATTCAAAATTTCAAAAGACTTGGGAAATAATTCCTACTACAACAAGACCATTACCAGGTATGGCTATATTATTTTATCTTAAATCCTTAACTTTAGATATATCAGTAATGATTCAGTCACTTGGAGGTCAGAGTCTACCAAAAGCCTATGACTATGTAGTTAGACTAAAAATAACTTAATAGATGCTAGAAAGTTGCCCCCAAGGCCTCCAATGCCCATGTTTCTAGAGATTACCTTACCTTTGCCTCAAGAAGCCCCTAATCCCATAGCCCCATTTGTGTCTATGTATACATTTCCTCAACAACCTACTAAAGTAGTTGTCCCTGTCCAGTCATCTGAGATGGATGATGTCAACAACATCTTAAGAACATTTTCTAATGAGATAATTGACCTAAAAAGATAGAAAAATACTTATCCTAGACCTCAATATCAAGGCTACCAAGGAAATAAATCAACACCATAGCCAAATCAGTATCAAATCCTCAAAGGTAAACTAACCCTCAACCATCAAACCAATTAGTTACAGTCCCTACACCCTCATAGACTGTTCCCCCTAATCTAAATAGGGAGATTGTTCTAGGGCAGAATAATTATGTAGATGGCACTAATGCCTGGTGTTTCCCTTGTAATAATTCTCATATGCCTAGAGATTGTCCTAGGGGTAATCTATAGAAAAATATAGTAGAGAAAATAACAATGGATGGATAATTTGCAAATACCTCTGACACTTAACCCTACCAATCCCTTGGTATGCAAAATTTAGTCCTAGTGGCTCAGATGCAAGGGATGTCCTTAAAGAAATAAGAAGAAATAGCCCCTGAGCATTTTTTGTTTTCATGGGTTGAAGATGATGAGTTAGTATTCTTAAATGAAGCTTCTACTTCCAAGAAGCCATTGGTATAATTAGATTACTAAACTAAATCCAAGAGAAGGATGATGGAATGACTTAAAGTCACAAATAATGAAATTATGGGGATTCCTCCATTTAAACATCATCAAAACATAGTTGCAAGACAAGAAATACCTTAGCCAGTGTAGAACCAAGTAATTTTTGGACAAGTTCAAGAAAAATTAAAGTACCCTTATTATCCAAGAACTCAAACACTAGGACCGGTGAATGTGGTGGATCAGCTGAAGAAGACCCCAGTACATGTGTCAATATGGGACATGTTAGATATTCCTAAGCAAAAGACACTATTGCAAGAAGCTTTGTAGGGCCAAGTAATGCATTAACATATTGGTACCAAAGGAGGACTTGCTGATAAGGAAAAGCTCAAAGACACGGTTCCTCTATAGACGATAGCCCTTTTGAACAATGCACCAGATGTAAGCAAATCCAAATCAGAGCCCTTCTATTTGACTTTGATGGTTGGAAAGAAAGTATTACATAATGCAATGATAGACTCAGGGGTTAGTACTATAGTTTTGCCTAAAAAAATAGCAGATGCTTTAAAAATAAAGTATGAGCCACTTACTAGAGGAGTTATGTAGCTAGATAGGAAATTGTGCAAATAATTAAGAAAATTAAACAACTCCCATTGCAATTGTATACTTTTCCTAATATAATTGTAAATCAAGATGTGGTAGTCATAGATATACCCCCTATATTTGGCCTATGTTTATCTAGAGATTTCATAGCCAAGATAGGAGTTTATATGTCACTTGATTGCTCTCACCTCATCTTAAGAACCAAATATGGTACAAAAATAAAAATACTATCTAAGTCACTATCTAAGGATCACATCACAAATAAACCAACCCCAAATTTAGAGGCAGCTCATTCTATTTTGAATAAGGAAGAAAGGGTCTTTATTGAAGAGTTAGGTGACTGGACTGAACATGACCAAGAGGAGGAAAATAACTAGTTGTTAACTATGATGCAAAGTGACCCATATAGAAATTATGACTCTACTAATCTGGGCACATATGTCATATTTGATGAAGACCATGAAATCCCAAATGTTTTAAGGGAATAAATGCCAAAGACTCAAGAATCTGAAAAGGACTCAGAAATCCAAAACTTAAATTTTGATGGGGCTAGAAGTAAAAATGGTGCTAGAGCAGGAATTTGACTTGTTTCTCCAAATGGTGAGAAAATTTTAAGAGCTATCCATTTTCAATTTTTCTATACTAATAATAATTTTGAATATGAATCCTTAGTACACAGACTCATGTTAGCTATAAAAAAGGGAGAAGAAAGAAAAAGGAAAGGGGAGAGAATTTTTTTGCATATAGTTTGTTATCAAAGATTTACAAGAAGTTTTTGAGACTTTCGTGCTATGGCCAATAATATAATTTACCTTTTTTCTATTTTCTTAATTCAAAATTTTTGTATAACTATGCATGTATCAGTGCCTTTTATGTGACTATAAAATTAATAAGAAGACTGAGTTATGTGCCTTTGCTGTTATTTTCTGTGTTATTGCAAAATCGTCAAGTTATGAGCCTTTGATTATATTTATTTTCATCTTTTACATTGATCATGCATTGTTTTCTCTTTAATGTAATTGAATCCTTAAAGATAGCTTCACTGTGCTTAGTATTAAGGAACAAATCATACTCAGGCGCATCACCATAGTTAAATTTTATTTCATTACATTGGTGATTCTGTTTAATTTTTATCCCTTTTTCCCAAAATACATTTGAGATAAAGAAGAGCCAGCTTATTTAAAATCTAGAGGTTGTTTTAGGTCGCAAGTCCCTCATTCTTGAAACTTCCCACGTTGGTGTTGGAAAAAGTGCAATTTTAAGCATTAACAATGGTATTGATTGGTCTAAGATCATTTGGCCATTACTACCAAACCCATTACATGTAGAGGCCTTGATTCAATCTTCAAGGACATATTAGCTGAGAATACTACCAAAGACACTCAACCAATTGACTCTACTCAATTGGCGATCCCACAGTGGGCCACAAACTTGGAAGGCCAAGCCTCCCAAAGGCCAAAATAGAAAATAAATAACCTACCAACTATAAGTTAAATATTTGATAAATATATAGGGAGTATCCAAAGAGTCAAGAAGAGGAATATCGAAGATGATTATATTATGGTCATAGTTTTGGAAGAGAGACAAAATGTCTTCTCTCTATACAAGATAAAAAAAATAAGAGACTAGGCCAGTCTCCTTATAATGAAGATTTTATATCTTATTTGGAAACATATAAGGAAGCTTTGTTATAACTTCATGATGAGATCAAGTACATGATAATATATATGAAAAAATAATTGGATCAAGTCTAGTAACAACAACAAACTATTCATGTTCTTAGAGAAATTAGGATAGATATACAAAACAGAGTCTCAAGGTTATACAATATCCTAGAATATATTGCTTCAATGAGGGATAAATTAGTTCCTCATTTCTCTAAAATAACCAAATTATTTAATTATTTAAAAGATGATTAAAATAAATTAAAATGTCTTGTTTTGTACATAAAAAATAAGGCTTATAGGCATTTGAACTTTATGACACCATTAGAGGTAAACAATGCCCTCAATTTGGTTATCATCTAAATGCAGGAGGCAAGAGAGTGGATTTAAAGTGCATATGATATAATACCAAAGTTCAAAAATCAAGATAATATAATTTTGTATATTTTTAATGAGCTAAAACTCTCCCAAACTAGAGACTCTACAAGGTAATTGATAAGTAGAGCTAGTTTTGATCAGCTTCTCTAATAAGTTTTAGCCAATTTCAAGAAAAATATATAAGGGATGGCATTGGAAGAAATTGAGGCCAAACTAAATTTGAAATAAAGAAGGTTACAAAATTTGAAATATTCCATGTTAATTTTAGAGCCACTAAGACTGAACATGCATTTTTAATAGATCAATCATATAGAGTACATTATCCACCCCTTTTGAACATGGATATCATAAGATTTCAATACACATTTAGTTTCAAATATTACCAAGAATTGGAGGTGAAAAATAAGGATAAGGCCACAAATTAAAGCTCAAATAGACCTTCTAACTTGACTCCATCTCTTAGCTCATCTCTACCATCAACTTTAATGCCTCCTACCATGTCAAGTTCATCCAGTTAATCACCAAGTTTGAATAAGCTTTAGTTATCTAAGGTTAATTTTGTATGTAAGATTAGTTTATGTAATTATAATTTATTCATAATTAACTTATGAATGTGGTAGTTAGCTTAAACAATTTTTAATCATGCACACATTGCATGGCATCATGTAGGGAAAATCTATTTTTGGATACAGTTATGATCAACTATCATTGTGCATGTAAGTTTTAACATCAAATTAGAACTAAGGTTATGATTATTAACATGTAACTTATAGTTTTGCATGAACTTGGATGATTAGGTGACCCCTCCCCAAGTCTATTTATAAATGTAAATCCCTCATTTCAAAGGGTTGAAAATTTATTAATATAAGACTAAGTCATTTTTTATTATCATGTAACTATGTACATGCATTTCTATTCTAATTCTATGTAATTAAGTATTTATTTACTTGGTTTTTTTATTTAGTAATTTTAAGTCTACAATATCTATAGATAATTCTTTTCTTATCATTAATATCTATTGGTTCTAGATGTGCAAAAACTATTGAATAATTAATAATTATTATTGATCATATGCAAATAGGTTATCTGTATCAATTTTTAGAGTGTGTAGAAGTGTTTTCCTTTGATATAGTCTTTTAAGTGTGAGAAATAACTCCCCTAGGTACCTTTTTGATTAGATATATAATATCTTAAGATTGAGAAAAAACTACTCTAAGAGGGGAAATCTTTAGCTATGATCTTTGAGTTCCATATCTTCCAAAATTGCATAACTATTTTTTTATGTGAGTATGCAATAGCTACTAGAAGCAAACATTAATTCCAAAACACTTATCCATAAATAAAATATCCCTAAAAGTAATACCTTGAGACCATAGAGCCTTATTTACTTCTCTGCCCTTCCCTCATTTTGAAATTTATTTAATTGATATCTACCCATTTTAAAATAAGGTCCTTCCATCCATCCTAACTAAGGTTTTAATTTATTTATTAGGTTTCATTTCACCCACATGGATACCTAGGTAATAACTTGCATACTCAACTTGCTATTCCACCACCTAACTATTTAATCCATACTTAAAACTCATTCCCTAGAGTGGATTTTACCTCTATTTAGATATTCAAATTTTAGAGGCTACACCATTAAATTTGGGGGTGTGAAAAATACACACATCAATAGGAAAAACTTGGTACTTGAAGGAGGGCCACTTATGTGCCTTACCTAATGAGAGGTTATCCCCTATGCTTAAGTTACACTAGAGACACCCAATAGAGTTATTAAGTATATATTCCAAATTAATCTTTTGGTTTCACCCTTATCATTACATCAAAGGCTTATATTTGCATTAGTTAAACTATGGAACCTTGGGTTAGGACACCTTCTCTAGTAAGAAATATCTAGTTTATTAATCATCTTAAGGGTCAACCACCTTAGTCAGATTTTATATTTTTGTCCTAGGGAATGCTCAAAATTTACCAAAGAATCTAGAGAAGTATATAAATTTAATCTCCCCTTTAGGAAGAAGAATGATATAGGAGCATATCAAGTCTTTCAAGGCTGTTTTGAGGTTAATGAATGTCGTTGATGAAGATGTTACATGCAATATTTTCCCATTCACATTATAGGTTGTTGTTTATGATTGGTACATCAATCTGTAGGATAACTCAATTACTTCTTAGAATGCATGTCAAAGAATTTTTATTAACCAATTTTGATAAGCTATTATCCATGGTTTGGTGTATCAACATTTCACCAGTATGAAGAGGGATCCCATGAGCCAATCTGAGCTTTTAATGTAATATTTTAGATGTACACTTAGTTGAGTCCAATATATAAACTAGATCAGGTTTTAACATTGGATATGTATAAGAGTGCCTTAGATCTAATTAATATATTGTTTTTATAAAGAGCCACTACTACCAACACTCTAGCATTAACATATGAATAAATTATAAATATTGATATAAAATTAAATACTTATGTACTAAGTACCCCTAATATCAATGCTAGTTTCATATCTTTGAATCAAGTGCCTCATGTGAATAAAAATATTATTTCATTCAACTAAATAAATTATATGCACTACTTCCTCTGATGTAACAAACACCAAATAAGATTTATGGATATATGAATAATCACTTATAGATGAATGGTCATCAATATAACTAACATTCAATCCCATGCAACACCATAGTTGCCTAGGATGTGGATTCTACCAATGTAGAATTACAAACTATATAGAGAATGGTCTAGAAGTTAATAAATGACTTATTTAGCATACAAAGGAAGATGGGTAATGCTACTAACCAAAATAATAATCAAAATTCTAAGTTTTAAAGATATAATATACCTTTCAATTAGTTTATAAATAATGTAGACTAACAATAACACAATAAGTTTATAGAAATCAATAGAGTGGAAACAACCATACCCAATTGGTGTAGAGTTAATAATACATCATATCATGGTGAAACTAAATGTCTTTAATTTTATGTAGCATTTTAAATCTTCTAGAAGAATATGGTGAGGTATGATTTGATGAATAACCCACTAGAGTTCCACCATGAATGTAGTTCTTCAAACACAAAGCAAAGGTGATAATGAAATAGAAGATAAATATGATGAGATACATGCCTTCCAACATTACCAAAAGGATAATTATAATCTAAGGAACAAATAATCCTCCATAATGTCTACTCTTCCAAATAACACCACTATTTCACTTAATCTGAAGGTTGATAATAATCTACCTCCCCCAAAAGGGAATGATCAACCCTAAATCAAGGAAGAATAGAGAAAAGGAGGATAAAACATTGTTGAAGACATGAATAAGATTAAAGTAAACATCACTCTTCATGAATTGGATTAGATCACTAAATATAAGGAGCTCTTGTGGTAGTCTATCATAAGAAATTCTATTGTAAAGAAGAAAAAGGTTGTTCATATTAACATCATATACATGAGTAATCTAGAAGATACTACTTTATTATTAACTATAAAATCATTTAATAAGAACATTCAAAATTGGTTAGTTTATTTTTTATTTTAAAATACCATGATACCAACTTCTAATTTTCAAAATCTTGGATTGACTCCAAGCCCATCTAAGAGAATAATTTCATAGATAGACAAAATAATGGTGCATGTAGTTGGATGACTAAATGACATGAAAATTCAAGTGGTATTTGAGCCACATGTATAGATGAATATTAAAATAATTTTTGTATATATCCAAGAGGGAGATGGACTATTCCTATGTAGAGACTAGTCAAAAATGTTGAATGGATATGTAGCAACATACTTCTCTCATATTTAGTTATTAGGGAGAGGCATTACAAACTAGATTCTAATTAATTAGGAACCAAGAATGAATAAATAAATCATAATGTAAAATAATGAGGATGAATATTTAATCTCAAAAAATCCTAACCTTTAAATTTATTAACTTACCAAAAAGTATGAGGTGTAGGAATCAAAAGCCTAGGGACCTTCCAAATTGTGGACTTTACATTTTGACAGTGCAAGATCCAAGCAAAGATCAGAAATTGGTATTAAATTGGTTGATCCACAAAGTAATAAATTCCTTATGTAATATAGGTTTAAATTTCCTTTCACCATAAAAAATTAGAGTATGAGGCACTAATTTTTGGATTATAGTTTCCTCTCAAAACTAGTGTTAAGTAATTGCTGATATATGGAGATTTAAAGATGGTAATTAATTAGGTATGGAATAGGTACCAATGTAAATTATCATATTTAAAGAGGTAAAAACATAGAGCTTGGTATTTTATTAAGTCCTTTCAATCCTTCAATATATTGGTTGTTCTTAAAGAACACAATTAGGTTATTGATTCATTGGTTGCTTCAGCTACTAACTTAGCACCATTATAAAAGTCCAAGGTGTAGAGGTTTTCCAAGAAGCTAGTAACTTATCCATATATTCTTGATAATGTGGATAATTTCCAAGTCTTTGATTATTAATAGCATATCATCCAATTCTTGACTTATTTAAGACAATTTGAGTCTCAATTCATTGATGATAAAGAGATCAGTTACCCATGCTAAGAGGAATTGGGAGAAGGAGTCAATAGTTGAAATAAAACCACCTTTATTTAAGAATGGTTTATTTGTAAATGGAATTTTATCTAGATACCTAAACCTAGTAGTAAAGATAACATAAAGTAAATTAATCTGAGTTCAAGAAAAATAATTTTGGGGATGAATCTAATCCACCCTATGCCATGGCCTCAGGTGCACACTAGAGGGAAGACAAATGGTGAAGTATTTACTCACCCAATATAAAGATATGATTTCATGGACATATGAATACTTGAAGGTTTTTTACCCAAGGGTTATCACCCATACAATCCCATTGAAGCCAGACCATAAAGGATTTAGGCAAATAAAGAGTCAAGTCAATGTTATCTTAGATTCTTTTATTGAAAAGGAAGTGGAGAAGTTGATAAATGAAAAAATAGTTTTCCTAGTAGACATTATAATTGGGGTTACCAACTTAGTTTATAGCTAGGAAAAATGAATGTGAGAAATCAGACTGTGTGTTGATTTTAAGAACCTAAAAAAGGTTTCTAAGAAAGAAAATTTCAAATATTACCTTGATTTGGATGAGGTGATCTAGATAGTAGGTGGTTATCAGAAGTGATGTATTTCCTATACATATTTTGATACTAACTAGGTGCTAGTTGAATTTAAAGATAAAATGAAGGCTACATTCACCATAAAGTGGGGTATTTATACATATAAGAGGATGCATTTTGGCCTAATAAATGTAGGATATACCTTTAAGTGGGAAATAAACCATGCATTATGGGGCTAACATCAATTCAATATATCATTCACATCTACTTATTCCAAAACTAATCAACTAATAATAGAGAACAAAAGAGAGATTTAGAGGCTCAAATATTCTCTAAACCTTAAATGAGAACATATTTGGTTAAAAAGTTATTATAATATCTTATGCCAAATTATCACCAAAGAAGGAATTAGAATAACCTCAAGAAATTCTAAAAAATATTACACCAAAATATAGGTAGGTGTCATTCCTCTGGGAAATAAATTTCCCATAAGGAAGTTTACCTCAAGATTTACAAAAATTATTAGACCAATAAATAAAATGCTCAAACAAGATGCAAATTGGAATGGTCAGAAGAGGACCTAAAGTATTTTTAGAACATCAAAGATGCAATATCTTAAGACCCAGTACTAATAAGTTGAGACATTACTAAATCTCTTTTCTTATATTCATTCAATTTAAAACATATAATTATTGATGTGCTTATAGATAGGAAGGATGAAAGTGAGCATCCTATTTCATTTTTGAACACATAAAATAAGTATATCTCAAATATTCCATGATAGATAAGAAATATTTGTCCTTGTCAAAGTGGTAAATAAATTTTGACACTACATCTTGAGAAATAAGTCCATCACCATTGTGTCAGACCTTGCTGTCAACCCCAAGTATTAGAGGAGATTCGTATACTAACATCATTCAATATATATTCACATCTACTTATTCCCTAGAACTTAATAGAGAACAAAAGAGAGATTCTCAAATATTATCTTTACATGATTATAAAGGGGATTTATATATAAAAATTATGAAAGAATCTCAAGAAATTCTAAAAAAATTACACCAAAATATAGGTAGGTGTCATTCCTCTGGAAATAGCATATCCCATAAAATCCTCAGAATGGGTTGTTACTAGTGAATAATATTTAAAGATGCACATGTTCTTATAATAACATACCATGAATGTCAAGTATTATAAAAAAGAGAAGTACATGGAATAATTTTATTGTGGCCTATTATTGAAGGAAGACCATTCACTCAATGGCGATTATATTTTACTAGTGTCATTAATCCTAATTCTTCATCTAGACATAAATTTATGCTCAATGCTATAAATTATTTCACTTGATGGACTAAATTTGAAGTTAAAAGGCATTCTAGAGCACAATATGTAATCAAATTTCAAGAGGAAAACATCACAACTAAATTTGGTACCCCCATTTCCCTAGTTTGTGATAATGGGCTAACATTCCAATCAACTAGATTTAATAAATGGGACTATAATAATCAAATCACCATTATGTCATCTTATAACCATTATCCATAGGGAATTTCATTGATTGAATTAATAAAAAAAATCTTATTGATGTCACTAAAAATTTAGTAGCGGATAAACCTAGAGAGTGGAATCATCTACTAAAATGTGCTCTATGTGTTGATGGAACAAGATACAAGCATGCCCTAAAGGCTTCACCTTACTTGTTAGTATATGGATGACATCCAATTTTACCAATCATGATTAAGTTTCCAACATATCAATTTATGCAAGAGTATATGGAACCAAGTGAAAAAGTGGAGTCTCAATTATTAGATATAATAGAGGTGGAAGATTCAAGGATTAAGGCCTCAAAAAATTAAGAAAAAATTATGACATAGTCAAAAGGTGGTTTGACATAAGAGAAAAGCATAAAGAATTCATAATATCTGACCTAGTGATTATTTGGGAAAAAAACCATGAAAATAAAGGACATCATGACAAGTTTACCCCACTATGGATTGGACCTTATCAGATTTTGGAGATCCTAGGTAACAATGTTTTCCATTTGAGGGACCTCCAAGGTCACAAACGAACATATCTAGTCAATGGATAATTTTTTAAGAACTAACTCATGGCTATAACATTTATAGATGTACCTGAGTAACAAAAAGTGTTTTGGTATGGGTAGGAGTAAAATAGATTCACTACTTTCATAGTTAGTTTTCTTTCTTTCTAAGTTAGCGTTTCAAATTTTCAACATTTTGCTTTCCCTAATTTAGTTCCCTATTTTCTAGATTGTATGTATTTTATTTTGTGCCAAAATATTTGAATTCTCTTAATATACTCAAGAAACATCCAATCCACTTGAATCCTTATCCATGTTTGAGGATAAAATTTTAATCCATGAGAAAGGTTATGAAAGAAAGAACTAGTTTGGGAAGGACATAAAACAAAGCTCACAAATCAATTTATTTATAGATTTTAAAACCTCATGCTTAAGATATTAATAATTTAGATATGAAATAAAAAATTAATCTTGGTCATGTTACCACAAAATAATTTTATTAGGTTTACAAAATATGTTCTCATTACTCCATATAAATGTATATTTTTTTCTTGTTTTCACTGGATCAAATGCACTTCCCATGTTAATAATTGTTCAAGGTAATAGCCATTGATATGGATGTAGATAGTAGGGACAATTTGGTAAAATTATTCCCTCACATACACTAGCTCATTATGGTTTTTTCTCTCCTTCTTCCAATTGTATTCTAAAAAGAAAAGAACAAAAATGAGGACTATTGAATCCTAAAAGAGTGGCCAATAAACCTAAATAAAATATAAAGGTGATCAAAGGATCACATTATGTAATAATATTAATGTATAATGCATCGTGTAATAATAAATAAGGACAAAAGAGGAGGAACCAAATGTATGTCTATTGGGGCTATGGATGTGTGGTTGGTAGTAGAGAAATGCCTAAGCTTCCCTAATTTTAAATATATTTTCAAAGAAACTAGAATTAAACATATATTTGTCCTAATTATTTGATAAAATCCTCATAAGGGTAAACTTAAAATCACTTTATCACACACAAACCCAAGGTATAACAAGGAAAGTATGTCGTATGCAGTTGTTTGAAGCCTCTTTCATGTTTTTGATTCAATTAGTCTCTTGTGAAATGGTTTGTGTTTGATTTAGAATTAATAACCAAAGGTTATGGGTTCTTGAATACTCAGGTTTATTTCCCTTTTGAGTTACCATCTATTATACTCAACATACCCCCATTTTCTTTTTTGAATAGGGACCCACTATATTCTAAAGGGTCTAGGTATATTTTTGAAATATTCTTTCATAGATATTTACATGTTTACCTAGATTCAATATTTAATATAAATGTAAATGGACATTTTTATACTAACCTATTAATACTTTTGATAAATTTTGCATATACATAGGTTTTATGAACATACGTAGTGATTATAAAGTTTTAGGCTTCATGTATGTTGTCTTTCAACAAAAGTGTTTTTCACATATTTTTGGTCTTTGTAACTTTTGTTTAGTATTCAACTTATGGAAATTTTTTATCCTTCCCATATATTTCAAATTTCACAAAAAATGTTCTTCAGAACTTTTGTTCATAGGAATTATTCATAGGTTTGGTTTTCAACATTTGTGTTTATTGTAAATTTTATTCATAACTCTAGTACTTCATAATTTTTTCACTTTGGCAAAAGTGTTCGACATTTACACTTTAGGGAAAATGGTTAGTGTTTATTTAGAATTAGGTCTTTAGAGAAAATGTTTGACAAAATTAGTCAAAAATTGTTCAAAAGTGGTCTTTAAAATGTTTGTTTGTAGGTCTCAGTCATGATTTCATCTTCAACAAAAATGTTTAGAATTTCACTTTAGAACTACTTTTGACATCTTAATCTTTAGATAAAATTTTAGATAATTACATGTTGGAAATTTTATTCTTAACTTAGCCTTCATAAAAAATTTCCTTTGTAACCTTCAAAAAATATGTCTACAATAGGTCTTTAAAAATTCTATTCAAGAGATCTATTTCTATCACAAAAATTTAGGCTGACCATATTTCTATGTAATATCTAAAACCTAAATCTTGAAAGTCTCCATGACATAACTGAATTAGAGTAAAAAGAGAGATAATATGGCATTTGTCAAATGCAATGATGTGATATTATTTTAAACATCTATAAGGTCTACATGGCATACCTACCAAAATAAGTTGGAATTGAATGAGTAAAACAAGTTTAGAGATGCTGGGAATTAATGGTGAATGAACTATAATTGACTACTAAAATATATATCAATGAATTGAAATCAAACATCATGAACATTGATCACTAACAAGACTAAGTGAATTTTCATCCTTGAGAGCACTCAAATCCCTATCCACCTATGTTCAAATTTTGAATTACTTTTAAAATAGCCAAGCCATTAAACTAAAGAACTAAAATTATGTGTTCATATAAAACCAATAAGGGGTTACTCATCCATGATGTTCAAGAGATTCCATCTACATTCCAAGTTTTAAATAAAAGACTCCATAGAGTACATAGACATGATTTTTGATTCAACAATGTTCAATGATGAGTATTCCAACTATTCAACTTTGTGGGACATAATTGGTAAAGTAGAAATCCATACATGTGACTAAAATATATCATTAGGTCAGAGGTATTTAGCCACAAAATTTCACCCAATAAAATGAAAAGGATTATAATTTTCATCAGCTAGACTTGAGGTGATGCCGTGCATCGATCTACTATGAGATTTGTTCTTTATATGAAAGGTAACTGGTGGTGCTTTCTTACATCACATAGAGCATAAAACCATCATTACCTAAATTTTAGGAGATGTCTTATAGAAGTACCTATCTTTTCCTATTGTATACATTATGTTTGAATTTAATATATTTGTATCATGGAAAAAGATTAACACAATTGAAAAAATAATGAATAAATGGATCATCCTTGGAGAAACTATTGTCCTCAAGGAAAAGTTATTGGTATTTATCAACACATTTTTGGATGGGAATCTACATTGGAATGGATCTTCTAAATAGGTTGTATGGATACCCTAGCATTCACTTTATTCACTTTTAGTGGGTTATATTTCTATATTTATTGATGAACTTAGAGCTAACTTTTAACTTGGGTGAGATAATTAGTGCCAGACTACAGGAGCAAGTATAGCATAAAGACAAAAGGCCTTTGGGAGGCTATTTATAGATGATGTCTTACCTCTTAAATGTATTTATGGGCATAATATATGCACATAAAATATTGATATGTATCTTATCTTGATATTGTAGCAAAAATAAAATATGTGACTCTTATTCATGCACATCTACGCATATACAGGAAATATAATTAAACTTTTAGAAGATGTGTATCCCTAGGTATTGAGTGATATCCATGAAGCACCATTACTTAGAGTATCAAAAAACATTGTCTGATACATTGATTCCAAGAGGGTAATATTAGATCTACTTAGGTTATATAGTGATAATAGCTACAAGAAATAAGGTTACCCCATTATGTATCCCTAAATATGTGCCAGATAAATTAGTTAAACAAGAAATCACATACTAGTTATGGTGGGGTATTGATGAATATTTAAATAATAAAAATAAGGGTGCATTTCATGGGTCTCATTTGATGATAAATATAATGTGTTATGTAAATTATAATCATTTCAAATAGGTTGGCAAGTTTAGGGAATATTATTCATTATCCCCCTTTCTACATAGAGATTGGGACCCTCATGGTCATATTTATAAGAATATCCAAGGTCTTGGTATCCCATACCAAAATTAAAATTATGAACATTAATTTTTATTTTTTAATGTTAATAATGATGCCTAGGTTATACAAAGGGCTAAAAAGGATGAACTAATTAAGGAGTTGTTGAAAATAATACAAGGGGAGCCTTTAATTTCCATTGTAGATGCACAAGTTAGGCTTCCACCTCTAAGTCGATGGGTTATATATAATTTTGGATTAATAGGTATTCTTAGCCATCATTGCATAAGGGGAACCATCTAAAATTCCACCCATCATAATGATTGTTATAAAATAAGAGCATGGGTTGGAAGAGGTTAGTAATATTATAGGTTCTCTTGGGAGAGTTAATAATCCAATTTAAATTGACTCTTCCAATTAGAAAGACTCTAGTCTTCCTAATACATCTTTAAATCCTTTGATTATAAGTATGGAAGTCCAAAATTCTCCCACGTAGATGGATTTTTCCTCAACTAAAAAAGGTAACTCTTTGTTACAAAAGGAAACCTAAATCCCATGGACCTTATGTCAGCACAAATTTTAGTACATCATCTATAGAAGGACCTAAGGGGCATGAGCAAACATCCATAGTAAGTGAGCCCATTAATTACTATGAAGAAGAAGAAGAGTTTCAAATAGATAACGTAATGAGCCTCCAAGGAGTAAAATTATAAACACCACTAGAAGTGGATAAATTAGGTAAGGATATGGCTCCAACTATCTTCTTAGTTCCTCTTGTTCCTACAATTTTTTTGTGTCATTTTTTTATCCCATGTTTATTGGTTCATTTTGTATTATCTCTCTTAGTGCCGGTGTCCTACCATACCAAGTGGTTCCCAAAGTGGAAGGTATTTATTCTAATCCTATTGTATCCACAACCCTAATGATTTCCTTAGTTCCATTTATTTCTTTAGCATCAATTATCTCCACTTCCACTATTGTTACCTCTATTATTCCCTCAAATGCCCCTGAGTTTAAAAGATTTCATACTAAAATAAATAGAGGAGTATTGACAAATGGATAGTTACATGTGTCTTACACCCAATCAGGCTTGCCAATGCCTTCTTCTAGTCCTATCCAAACCACTATTGTAGTATCATCTAGGAATACTAGGAAGAAGTAGCATGTATACACAGTCTATACAATTCCCTTGTTTAGTGGTATTAACTGGTCTAAGATCTTTTGGTCATCACTACAAGAACCCTTACATGGAGAATCCTTGGGGAAATCTTTAGGGGACTTGTTAGCTAAGATTACTACCAATGAAATTCAACCAATAGACTCTACTTAATTAATGAGCTCATAGTGGGCCATAGACTTGGAATTTTAAGCCTCTCAAAGGCCAAACCTAACAATAACTGACCTACCCACTATAAGTTCAATCTTTTATAAATATAAATGGAGTATCCATAGAGTTAAGAAGAGTAATATCAAAGATGATTTAAGTAGGGGCATAGTTTCAAAAGAGAGGCAAGATGTCTTCTCTATATCCAAGAGAAAAAATAGGATACTAGGTCAGTCTCCTTACAATGAAGATTTTAGATCTTATTTGGAAATGTATAAAGAATCTTTTCTCAAACTTTATGAGGGGATCGATAAAGTGAGAAGAGAGATACAATAAGAATTAGAGCAAGTCTAGGAACAACAAAAAATTATTCATATTCTTAGAGAAATTGAGATAGATGAATATAATATAGCCTCAAGGTTATATGATATCCTAAAAGGTATTGCTTCAATGAGGGCCGAATTAGGTCCTCATATCTCTAAAATAGCCAAATTGTCTAATTTTTAAAGAAGATGAAAACAAATTGAAATTTCTTGTTTTTTACAAAAAGTAAGGATTATAGCCATTTGAACTTGATGACACCATAAGAGGCATCTAATGCCTTCAATTTTGTTATCATCAAAATGTATGAGGAAAGAGAGTGGGTTGCAAGTGTAGAGGTTATAGTACCAAAGTTTACAAAGCATGAGAACCTAATTTTTCAGATTTTAGATGAACTAAAACTTTCCTAGGATAGAGAATATATAGGGTAATTAAAAAATAGAGTCAATTTGGATCAACTCCTCTAGGAAGCTTTAGCCAATTTCAAGTGAAATCTTCGAGGGCTATCATTAGAAGAAATTGAGGCCAAGTTAAACTTTTCAAGAAATAAGGTTATATAAGTTGAAATCTTTCAGGTTAATTTTAATTCCACCATGACTATTCATGCACATTTAATGGACTAAGAAAATAGAATACATAAACCATCTCTTTTGAACATGGATATCATCATATTTCAGCATGTGGTAGGTGACTAAAAAATGAGGCTAAGGCTGAAACTTTCAACCTTAATCCACCTTCGATCTTGACTCTAACTCCTAACTTAGATCTACCATCAAATTTAGTGCATCCTACCATGTCAAGTTCAACCATGAAATCACCAAGTTTAAATAAGCCTTAGTTATCTAAAGTTAATTTTATATGTAATTTTTCATGTAAGATTAGTCGATGTAATTATAGTTTATTCAAAATTTACACATGCATGTGGTATTTAACCTAAGTAGTCTATAAGAATGTAAACATTGTATGGCATCATGTAAAGAAAAAATATATTTGGACATATTTGTGTTGAATTGTCATTGTGTATGTAAGTTTTAGTAGTTTAAAAGAACTAAGGTTCTTATTATTAACATGTAGCTTAGAGTTTTGCTTGAACTTGGAGGATGAGGTGACCCCTCCCCAAGTATATTTATACATGTAAATCTCTCATTTCAAAGGGTTAAAAAATTATCAATATAGGAAAAAGTCATTTTTTATTCTCATGTAACTATTTAGATGCATTTCTATTCTAATTATATGTAATTAAGTGTTTACTCCTTGGTTTTTTTGATTTAGTAATTCAAAGTGTGCAATAACTATAGAGATTTCCTTTATTATCATTAATATTTGTTGGTTCTATATGTCTAATAACTATTGAATAATTATCAATTATTATTAATGGTATGTAAACAGGTTGATTGTATCAAGTTTCAAAGTTTTCATAAGTGTTTTCATTTGATATAGTATTCTAGGTGTGAGCAATAGCTACCTTAGATACCTTTTTGATCTGAGCTATAATCTCTTGAGTAAGGGTGATAAATATCTACTCTAAAATGGGTAAGATTTAGCCAAGATATATGATTTACATATATTATATCTACCAAACTACATAATTGTGTTTTTAGAGTGCGCAATAGCTATAAGCAATAAACATTACCTCAAAAATACTTGTCTAAAAAAATAAAATAGCCCTAGAAGTAATACCTTGAGACCATATATCCTTGTTTTATTTTATATCCTTTCCTCATTTTGAAGTTTATTTAATTTATATCTACCCACTTTATAATAAGTTCCATATATCCAATTAAATTAGGTTTTAATTTCCCTATTAGGTCTCATTTCACCCACATCCACACCTGGTTAACAACCTACATGCTTAGCCTACTATTCCACCTTCTATTTGTTTAACCCATACCTATAACTCATGCCCTTGAGTAAAGTTGAACTCCATTTAGATACTAAAATTAAAGAGTATACCTCATTAAATTTGGGGGTGTGTATAAGACCCACATCAATAGAAAAAATCTATAGATTCATAGGAATCAAGATCTATTTATTGCTTTGGTCCTCTTAGTGAATGTGTTGTAAAAGGGGCCTCCTCCACACATTTCTCTTGGTTTAAAGTTGTCATCACATCTTGTGGTGGTGCTTGGGAAAGATAACCCTCTAGTTTAATTAATATGGAAGGTTATGAGGACTAATAGTTAGATGAAACCCATCCTCCTAGAGGTGGAAGCATATACAATTATAATTGATAGATATCTTTAAATTGATCTTAGGATATCCTCTATCAACCCAATTAATTATTCCTTAGATATGACCTTAATTTAATCCTTAGAATATAATAAATTAAATTCATGCTCATAAGGCTCATGATAGTAATGGATGCCCAAGTCTGATACATGTTTTTGGATGTTACCATGTGGATTCCAATACCTATGCTTCAAGGATGATAATGAATATTGTTATTTTATGTTGACAACAAAACTAAAGTGATTCCTAATTGTATAATTAATTTTTCCTATGATCATGGAATTTATACCTTTATATTTCTTCTTTGTATCCTTGTCAATACTCCACCAAATATGGTATGTCATCTCTTGCTCTACCAACTTATCTGGGACATACTTGGGAATACACAAGGGTGAAACCTTAGTTCTCACAATCATTATCACTATGTAATTTGGGTATAACCAATAGTCCTCCCTTAGAAACAATGTGTTCTTGATGTTCTCTGAGACTCGATCAAGTGGTTTCTTATAAATTGACATATAAACTTGAGGATACATGTTCTTAACAATTCTAACAATATTTCGCATGTAGGAAAAAATTTGTAAAAAAGAATAGAAGTCACATACTTTGTTTGTTATAATATCAAGGGTTAGGATCTAGATCGATCCATTGTATAAATACACTATGGCCATGAAAATATCAAATAGGTAGGGCATCATGAAAAATGACCTCCAATTGGTCTTTTATCTTTTTTGAACATTTTTTCCTAGAGTTTGGTGTTAACAATTTATACTATGGAAAAGTTCAGCATTGAATTCATCATTAGGTTTAGTAATGAAACCCATTCAATTAAAATGTAATGGATGCTAGTGTACCCATTCAAAATATTTAGTAGGTCTATCCTGATGTGAACTCCCATCTTAAAATTGCGTGATGGGCATGAGAGTAATGGTGTAACAACCCCACTGGGTTTTACTAGAATAGGGTAATTTTTTACATATTAATTACACAAATTCAAGAAATAGATTTCACCATAATGACACCTAAGTTTTTTTTAATTTAACTAAATACATTTAATTTAGTTAACCTTATAAATGTCTATATCTAATTCATTTAGCTAATGATCACCATAAAGACAATATCAAATATAGGTATAATGTTGAATATACAAATAAAGACTACATTAATTCATAAAGTATTATTAAAAATTCAACCAAGGATAATACAACATTAAAACCACTATTGTAATTGTCAATATGAATAAAAATTATAGTTTCAATAATAATAAATGTCTCTTAATAGTAATATAATGATACAAAGCTCCAAAAATCATGAGTCTCAATGAACTCAAAGCGTATAGAAGTAATCTCAAGTGTAGTCTCTAGTGTAGTAATGTTGTAGGAAAGGAGAGCATTATCTAAGTGTTTTTTCACACCAATCATAGGCCATCAATCCCCTATACTATCTCCTAACTAGTGAATGGACCTCCCTTCATGGATGGGTAGATAATGATGGTGTTGCAATCCATAGTGACAAACTAAAACCTGTGTGATATAAGATAACTAATACATAATGTATAACATAAAGAAATCAATTCTAACATGATATCATACAAACATGTAAACTATATCAAATAGATGAGATTACAATATTTAACTATAAACATTACTTTGGCCAAAGTTTTCATATAGTTATTGATCTCTAGGATTAGTCAATTTCATAAACACCACTCAATCGAATTACACTTCATCCTATATAAATGGTACTATTTAAGTAAGTGGAATCCATCACACTACTTATTTAGGATCATTAATGTGAGATTTGGTTATATATATAATAATATAAAAACTAATAGACTTAACAAGAATATTCCCTATTAGTAAATTCAAAATGTGATAATTACAAAAATATCAAAAACGTACATTTATTCTATAAAATGTAATGTAATGAATCTTAATTCATCTAATTTATTATATAATAATAAATAGATATCATAAATAGTTCTCAATAGAATCATACCATTCAATTAAGAAAAATATATAGACATTAAGTTACTAATTAATAACATGTAACTCATAATTTTTTATCATCCATCTATTAACATTAATCAATAACTTATTTACTTTATATTTGAACAACGAAAATACATTAATAAGTTATTCAAAAAATAACATAATATGATATGGATTTAACATTATAAATACTTAATAATTAAATGCTTAAACTAACCATTAAACACACAACTAAGCACTCATATTCTTTTGTTATAACCATTATCATAGTTTTTAAACATCTATCAATATATGCATTTGTAAATATGTTATACTCTAAATAGACATATTATTTTTCCATAATTTTCTTGAGTATGACATATAATTGTAAATTAATATATGTATAAAGTTATGCAATAATTACTATTTTAAATATAAACATAAGATAAGTAAAATTATTCTATTTTGAATTATCTAATAGACTATCGCTGAAGTAATTAAAAACATAAACCATCACTAAACATTTAAAAGTACACAGTCATATGGAAATCATCTATATCAATCTATATAATGTTTTAGTTGTTTTCCATAATCAATTAAGATTGATTCTCATATTTTAAAGCTAATATTAATTACTAATCCATTCTAAATCCATTCTAAGTTTCCTATATAATGCTAAATCAAGAACATACTCAACCATTTATATTTAAGAGGGTAGATTTATTTATGCAAAAATATGTAGCAATAAGCACAAAATATTATATAAACTCATTTTTTTATTATATTGTTATGGTTTCACAAATTTAACTATCTCTAAATCCAAATTTTGTATAGTTAAAATTAGTATATCACATCATACAAGAATTGATAGGTTAGACATAATATCAATAAAGGAATGGATATTATAATCATATACCCCTATATATATATATATTGATGTATCAATTTCTTTGAATCAAAAATTAAACTAGACCTAGTTCTTATACCAAAACTATGACCATTATTGCATTATACATACTAAAATGCACAGTTAAAACTACAAAAAATCAACCATTCACCTTACATATTTTTTAAGGTTCATTTAAATACCCAATATATATGGTTGTAAGGACTAAAATAATATTATAAATTACATGTATATACATTGATATACTGATACTACATGAGCTATTCATAATATGAATATACTCATGTATATTATGTAATGTAATAAGTCTTAAAAAAATCCAAACCACTCTTGTGTTTTTTAGCTCCATAAGGAAATTCTCATAACTGATGTGATCTATTCAAAATAATATATATTATTCTATAGTGTAAATTTGATCGTATTCCTCTAACATTATCACAAATAAACCCAACTTGATAAAACCCCATAAAATTCCTAATTAAATAATGGCTAAGTCTATGCATGTTAAACAACTTCGCAGACATCCAATAGAAAACAAATAGACCTCCTTATTCTTCTCATTAAAAAATCCCAAATATCCATGATTATATTCATAATTTCTTGTTAACTAAATTCAAATACTAGTCTAAAAACCCTAATCTCAAATGTTCTAATGATTAATATAATAATCATTTAAAACATTTTGCATGTATATTGACTTCCCTAATTAACAATGCATCAACTTTTTATAAAAGTTCTTCAACATTATATTTTTAATGATAATCCCAACTAGAATAATGCCATTAAAAAGACAATTGACTAACAAGTTTATCAAATATTATAACCATTATAAAATAATTCAACCTTTACTACTATTCATAAACACATTGTTTAAACATAATGACTTCACCTAGTCATTTAAATAATATAACCATTATTTAGCAATATGAATATCATAACCTTAGTCAACACAAAATTAAATAAAGTAATAAAATCCATCTAATACTATAGTAAAGTATAAAAAATTAAATATTGTCTTACTATACTCAATTATATCCAAGACAATAGTAGGTCACATTAAGATATACAGATATTCACTCATTTGATAGAGCAATATCACATATGAGATAAGCCAAGTATGAAAACCATAAGTCCAATCACACAACTGAATCAACATAAGCATCAAAAAGAAACTAAGATCACAACAAAAGTATATTATAATCATTTAAATGTAAATAATAGAAAAGACATACTAAAGTTATCTATTTGTGGTGTGTGTGTTGGTTTCTAGTTCTTCAATCTATCATCCCCCAAAGCCTCCATCTACACCACCCTCTCTAATGATGCCCTCCCTCCATCACACTCTTAAGGGATGGATCTATCTTGCATCCACCTCAAAACAAAGAAGGTAGTTATCCTGAAACATATAAAAATCCATAAAATACTATTGTAACAAACTAACATGATCATCATGTACATAATATAAAAGTACAACTAACTCCATAGATAATAAATCCTGTAAATTAATCAATATATAATTACCAATAATCAACATATGAAATCATGCTTAACCAAACATTAATTAATCAATTAATAATAAAAAAAATCTACAAATGAAATATGTTATTAGCCTTAGAGAGAAATTAGGATGTGAAATCCTTCCCCCCTAACGTGGCATCATCTTGATGACACTTATTCAAACATAAGTTCTAAATTTAAACATTATTAAACATAACATAAATTAATATGTAACAACATATCAAGTAAACAAATGTAGAAATAACTTGTAAAACTTATCATAATCTTCTCAAGTGGCACTATCGTTAGAATATTGGTCCCATTGGACCTTGCACTATGACACTTCTCTATTATGTAAAATGATTTTATGAGTGTCAATTATTTTGATTGGTTCTATTGTGACCACCTCAAGGTCTATAACCTGTAAATCATTCTAATCCAACACATGTGAAGGATCAACAACATAATTTTCAAGATAAGATACATGGAAGACATTATGTAATATAGCTAGAGATGGTGGCAATGAAGTCTATACACTAAAATATTGACCACGTACAAAACCTTGAAGGGTCCTATATATTTAGGTGACTTCTAGAACTTAATCAAGCTTTTCAGAGGCTTAGCCTACATAAACACTTTATCACCTAAAAAAAACTACCTTGATGTTCTCTTTAGATTAGCATAGCTTTTCCATCTATCATTAGCCTCGAACAACCTTTGTCTAATTATTCTAACTTGTTATTCCATTTCCACAAGCATCTCATGTTTAAAGACTACCATGTCCTCTAACCTATCCCAATTAATTGGTGTTTAACACTTCCTTCCATATAATGCCTCAAATGGATCCATCTTTAACATTAATTGGTATGAGTTATTTCAAGAAAACTCAACCAATGGAAGGTACTATTCCCACTTGCATTACTAATATATGGAATACATATGAAGGAGGTCATTTATAACCTAGCTAATTCTATCTATTTATCCATTAGTTTTTAGGTGATAATCGGTGATGAAATTCAACTGCATACCCAGAGCTGATTTAAATTCAACTAAAATCTATAAGTCATTTTTATATCTTGATCTAAAATTATCTTTTATTGAAATCCATGCAATTGGTACACCTCTTTTGTGAATCTCTTTTCAAGCATAGGTGCATCTATCAAGTTACCTAGTATGAGGTGGGATACCTTATTTGGTTTGTCAACTACAACCAAAATCATATCATGTTGGTTACATGATAATGAAAACCATTACACAAATTCCATGATAATCACCTACCACTTTAATTTTAATATATCATGAGGATATAACAATCTTGTTGGATGTACTTATTTAGATTTCACATTTTACCATTCTAAATAACAAGACATAAAATCCATTATATCCTTATTAATTCCTTTCCAAAAATAGAGAGATCTTAGCTTAGCCATGAGCTTGGTTACACTTGGATGTCATTAATATGGGGTATTTTTTAATTCCTTTAGCATCATGCTTCTTAGATTCTCTCTATCAAGCACGTACATCCTACTGTTGTACCTCAAAATACCATCACTCTCTATCGTGAATATTTTATACCTAGGATTATAAGTATTCTATGATATTGCTTTCTTGACTTGATCATAGAAATCATATCTTAGTGATAATTTGATTACCAGATCATAAAACTTACCCTTGATAGTATCTAGGATTATTATGTACCTTCTCTAGCTTAAATTATTAGAAACTCTATTCTTCTTTCCCTTTATATAGTTAATATCAAAATCATAATCAGATAAGAATTATAATAATATCTAATGCACATTCATGTTTGTTTGGGTGAAGATGTAATTGAGTCCTAATTTTTTAGTCTTGAGATTAAATGGCTTCCCCAATAGATAATACTTCCAAACTTGCAAGGGATGCACTATTGCAACAAGTTCCAGATCATGAGGAGCATAGTTCACCTCATATGCTTTTATTTTTTTGGACTCATATGCTACATCTAAATCATACTACACAAGAAATCCTGAAATTATATCCCTAGATACATCTATTATCACTGAGAATTTACCAATTAGATTGGGAGCTCTTAGCACTAGTACCAAAGTAAGCCTCATTTTTTACTCCTAAAAGGTTTTCTCACACTTATCTGACCAGAGAAAACTTTGATTCTTATACTAAAGAGAGGTAATTGGATTAGTTATCCTTGAAAATTTTGTAACAAATTTACTATAATATCCTTTTAATCCCATGAAACTCATTACCTCATGACATTCTTAGGCGTTGTCCATTCCATTATGGCTCTTACTATTGGGAGAAGAAATAGGATAGTAAAGTTACATAGGATATTATTTAGATATTTTTGCATTATGTATTTAGTTATCAGCTATATGTATATTTTGTCTTATCCTCCATGACTTGTAATAGATTAGAAGATGAACAATCTCCTCTTTTAGCACCAAATTATGATAAGAATATGAATAGTCAATGACTATAAATGACTATATATATATGTATGCTTGTATGAATAAGAGAGTTGAACCTTTGTTGAGATCAATATAGATTATTTGGTTATGGTTACCTATTGTATTTATTATTTTGTTCCTTTTTTGTGCTCTCATGTTTAATGTTTGGATATTTGTATCTAATTCACTTTAAATTCTATGTAAACATTAATAAATTTTTGGTTAATCGTAATTCCTATGAAACACACCATAATTCATCCATGTTATGTTTATGTTTTCCCTATTGAATATGAGTTCTCTAAAGTATATTGTGTACTTGAGTAACACTTAGTTATCCTCAATATTAGCATGTTTTGATACTTCAAAAACCGTTGATAATAATGGTGGAGTGAACATGAAAACACTCCTTTCAAAGGAAACTATGCTACGATGGTTACCAAGGCAAAGAGACATTGAGACATGGTTAGACCAAAAAGTATGTAATTACACATAAGAATAATCTAAATATACTAGTCTTACCACAAGTGAAATCATTCAAGAGCACATATATGGAGAGATATATGAAAAATTTTGGTGAAAATTACTTGAACTATTAGCTAACTAGTTGACAAGATTGGAATACTATTGATTTAACTTAAGAATGAAAAAAATAATCATTTAGACCAAAGAGAGGATAGACCAGTTGCAAAAATTGGAAACCAACTAGATGAGAACAATAGACTATTAGGTTGTTATCACCATAGATGGATACATCGCCAACTTTATACTACAAGGATATATAGCATTCAAATCTATACAAGACTTGTTTATCTAAGGAATTATAAGATTTTTTCTATAATGACCACCTCTCCTTATGAAGATGTAGGTTTTCGATAAGGCCATGGTGCCTACTCTAGTCAATATGGAGTAGTCACTTTGAGTGCATAAGGGTGTGTGTGCATGATGATGAATGATAAGTAGAAGAGTAAGTAAGGCTTGAACCTAAATATAGATTAGAGACACAAGGAAAGAAGAGTTAGAATAAATTTCTGTATTAAAAATGAGAATTATGATAATAAAACAGATGGAATAAATAGAATAATACCCATGTAGATATCAATAGAGGTAAGATTAGTAGTAGACTAGATGATGAATGAGTACAAAGACATGATAGTGATAAGATGAATGAAGGATGAATAAATAAGAGGATGAATGTCAGTAGATAGAGTAAAGTGACAAAGAATGAGATGAAGATGAGATATTTGAAGAAGGCAAGAATAGTTTGGAAGCAAAACATCTAGATCATAGATGTAGTTTGAAGATACAAGAAAGGGTATTTTTAAAAGAAGAATAATTAAGTAAATAAGTAGAACATAGTCATAGGTTAATCATACATTCGAGTTTAATAGAAGTTTTAAAAAATAACCATTCACCAGAAGAGCACACATCCTTGTAGCCCCATCTTTTATATTCTAGTAGAAGTTTTTAGCTAGGTAAACATGAATGTAATAGTTAGGAAGGACATTATTTTAAGCACGTGAAGCATTGGGTTATTAAAATTAAAACAAGATCAATTAGAAAGTATTTCAAGGCCATAGGGTTTGTTTAAAATAACTAAAGAGAAGAAGAAAGTGTAGAAAAACAAAGTGCGCATGTTGACTCTCCTAGTGCATAGAGTAGCATCAAGGCATGATCACCTAGAATGTAGCCTCATTTGGTGATAGTTATATAATAGATTCTACTGACACTAGTTTACATAATGGTTTATCAAGGAGGTTTCATAAACATATCAATCTATGATGGGTCTATACATACTGAATAGTACCTACTAACTTGTGAGATGAGATGACAAGCTAAGGTCATCACTAATGAAGCTATAAAAAAGTGTGAGTTAGTAGGTGCACTAGTTGGAAGAGCATTTTATTTCATATACCAAAAATAATTTCAACAATAAATTTTATAATACATTAAGGATTGGCTTTTCATAGAATTCAAGATAAAGAAATGTACTAGTTAGACCATTCAAGCCTTGAAAGAGATAACACAAAAGTCTAGAGAAT
The DNA here is from genome assembly GCA_037957365.1 of Torreya grandis. NCBI lineage: Eukaryota > Viridiplantae > Streptophyta > Pinopsida > Cupressales > Taxaceae > Torreya > Torreya grandis. Next base: position 1,864,582 of record JARHVA010000595.1, on the reverse strand, counting down.
TGGTCTATGACTATTACTATATATTATCTAATGTGATGAATAAGGTAGAATTTTCCTTAATAGACAAAGACAATGTTGCATGGTTTATCAAAAGACTGCACTCTATAATTAGGTTTACCACTATGTAGACTCAATATGCTACAAAATTATATGCTAGAGATACTACCCTACATGAAAAACTATTTGAAGACTATAGATAAATTCATGTTTCAAAATCCAAGATTAAATATACACTATGTGAATTTATGAAGAGAATAGAGCAATACCATGAGATAGATAAGACTAAATTGAATCTTTAGTGTATGGAGTGTAGAAAGAAAGGACATCACATGAATTATTGTTCTAAGATCAAAACAAAATTCTATAAAATTTGTTGAGTAGTGGGGAATGTAACAACATAGTGCCATCTTCTCCAATAATATGTTAAGAGTCCACATAATTTATAATGAAATTTTTATAAGTTAAAAAATCATGATGAAAAGAACTATATCGATTTGAAAGAGATCAAAGAAGGCATCGCCAAAAATATATTTACCATCAATTTGTAACAAATGTCCTTAAAAAATTAGATGATTCAAATACTGGAGGTTGATAAAGGTTATGCAACCGAAATAGGTACATAATAGATTCCTATTTCACCATAATACTAACCTCAAGGTCTGGTAGGTTGGACCCCTCTTTCACCAAGTTAGATACCACCATATCTATAGTATAAATATGTATCACTCTAGAGCTTAGATATGATGTAATAGCAACAAAAAAATTGGACCTCACTAACTAGGAAATACTAATTTAGAATTATAGATAATAGCTAGTAACGCCAACATTGGAACACTACACAACAATAAGGAGGATACAAAGGAGGATATCAATCCAAAAAATGAGGAGCCAAGTGAGGATACCAAGGAGGTAAAGGAAATAACTATTAATGATCTCATCTATAATGCTACCTATGTGAAGAGTATAATCATGCACAATAGAATTGTCCTATGAATCCTCAAAGATAGTCTTATTATATATACTACAAAATCTATGACTAGAACAACATAGAAGATTATCCTATCTTGTAAAATCAATAAAAGGACAATGCCATCAAGAATGTGAATATGGTAAATGTTTAGCCTAATGAAAATGTATTCTTGAATGTTACATGACAAAAACATAAAAAAAAGGTTTTACCTCGACTTGAGATGCCTTAGGATCAGGGAATTTGAAATGCAAAATAGGATAAATATCTAGACCCAACTATTAAAAAGGACTCATGTATGAAGTTATGTAGATTTTTAAAAACATCTAACCTCAAGACACCACTAAAGGAGATATTAGAGCAATCGATGCAAAAATGTATGACAAGATCATGCAAATTATGCATCAAAATGGAGTAATCACTACACTGATAGATCTTTTGAAACTTTTAAGCACACTACACAATAAAGATATCTAATATAACATCACAAAATTGATACATAATCTACTAGAGTGTGCATGACATAAACAATAAAAGATATAAAAGTTAGTTTGGTACATCAAAACAAAGAATCCCTAGGATGTAGATGACCAAATCAACATTGAGGTTACAAGGTATGATTTTTTAAATGTTGTCTTTTATTTTAGTAGAATAATTAACATGTTTCCTAGGTCTACATGGTAAGTTATTAAATGACCGGTTTGAGTTACAACACAGTCACTTTGAGTTTTGGATGATTATGGAAGGGTTGAGCCTATTGGTAGATTAGAAGATGTTGAGATTAAATTCATAGAATTGACTCTACAATGTGACTTTTAATCCATTAACATCAAGATAATAAACCACACATTACCCTACATTGATCACCAATAAATAGGCATATGATGGTCAGATGACTATCAACATGGCGAAAAATCAATTAGAGGTAGACTAAGGAAATAAGGTTGTTGTAATTCATCTAAATAGATTTAAAAAACCTTATATAATTATAGTTAAACCATATTATCCATACATTACATAAGAAACCAATTATATGAAGGTGAACTATAAGGAAAATCTAGAAACTCTACATGTATCTGAGTATAAATTCTTATATGAGCATACCAAACCTCAGGTACAATCATTACTCACTCAATAGATGAAGACATCGAAACAATGGAAGTCCATACTAGTAATTACACTAGTTACACTATAGAAAATCAGACAATTCTTATGCCATGGTTGTGTAGAAGACTTAAGCACCATGATGGATCCACTGTACATAAGAACATAGCTTCAAATCTTAATTTGGGATGAAAAAGATACATAGCTACCAAGAAAGAAGAAAAATCTCTTATGTATCCATGTCACCTAATAAAAGATGAAGAAGAATATTTTAAATATTTTTATTCTAATGATGATCTATATTTGATTTATTTATTTGTAGTTGAATGGCCTATAGAACCAATAAAAGACACCCATGCAGAACCTATTGAAGAAGACAAGTTATGTAGTATACAAATTCTAGAATAGGAAGGGAAATAAAGGATACATGAATATATTGATGAATAAAATCACAAGATTTTCAGTAACCCATCAAAAATCATGTAGTAAACATCAAAACTAAGGAGGTTCCAAAATTGGCAAATATAAATGATTACTAGATAGAATCTGAAATTTCAAAAGGTATTTATGTTTTGAGGGATTATCAAGATGTATTTCCCACTAAATTTTTAGAGGTATGAGGATTTGAATCATCTCTTAGAGAGATTCATATTTAACTTAAGGAGTGCACATGACCTATAAATAAATGGCCATACAATCTAAATTTGAACATACAACCAAAAATGAAGGGCTGAACTTGATAAAATGCAAGATGTAGGAATAATCTATCTGATAGAAAAGGCATATTAGCTAATCCCCATTATAGTGTATCCCAATAAATTTGGTGATATCTATATATGTTGGGATTATCATATTATTAATTATGCCTATGTAAATGATCCATTCCTAATTTCATTCATAGATAAAGTTTTGGAATCCATCATAAGACTGAAGTCTACTCTTTCACAGACAGTTTCAAGAGATATCATCAAATACCCATCAGAGAAGAAGACAGAGCCAAAATGACATTTTATATATAATTGGAATTTTTTTTATACAAGGTCATGATTTTTTTCATTAATAACATAACTATGATGTTCTCTCGCATAGTGGTGATTGCATTCAAATAATTCATTCATGACTTCCTAGAAGTCTATCTTGACAATTGGGTAGTCTTTTCTTTATTTAAAGAACATTTGTCAAAGTTTCATCGAATGTTGGAATGATGTAAAGATATTTAAAATGAATTTAATTTAAATAATTGTCTCTTATTTACACCCTTTAGTGTTTTTTTTAATCATATAGTATGCAGTAAAGGCATTCTGGTAGATCAGGCAAAAAATATAATAATCTTGGGTATGTCTCCACCTGCTAGTTCCATCAAAGTGTGATATTTTTTGGGCCATGGAGGCTACTATCAAAAGTTTATTAAATGATATATATCTATTTCATCTCTAATATAATCCTTACTATGAAAAAATGTGAAGTTTGTCTAGACTTTAGAGTGCCAAATAGCATTCATCAAGCTAAACTAGAGATTGGTTACTACACCCATCCTCATATTTCTAGACTAAATCAATCCCTTTCATGTACATATGTATTCTTTGGATATCATAGTCAGTGATGTTTTTGCATATCCCAAAGATGATGGGCTCAACCATCCTATTCATTTTTCTAACTAGAAATTGTCTGACATAAAGAAGAACTACAGAAACATTGAATGAGAAGCATTGGCTATCATGTTTGCACTATATAAATTTTGATACTATTTGCTTGAGACACCATTCAAAGTCTTCTTAGATCATCAAGTCTTGTGATACCTTATCAAAAATCTGATATTAGGAGGATGCATCTCTTACTAGTTGATGATATTTCAAGAGTTCTAATTCCACATTAATTTAAATCCGGGAAAAGAGAACATGGGATGAGACCATCTCAGTTGCATTCCTAATGGTGAAGAACCAAAATAATTACAAGAAGACTCTCTTGATGCATACCTATTTTGCATTTTTTTTATTCCTAAAAATTTGAAATCAATTACCAACTTTCTCAAATAGGAATCTTCCCTATGTACTATCAAGAATGTGATAAGAAGTTTGTTACTATAGCTTTACCATAAACCATCGTCAATGGGCTTCTATATCACTTGGGGAAGGATGAAGTTCTACATAGGGTTGTTTTGGAACATGAATGACCTCAATTCTTATAGGAGGCACATCAAGGAGTCATAATAGGACATTCTATGAGAGAAGATACTGCCATGAAGCTATTATAGAGGGTGATGGTGGCCCAATCTCTTTTATGATGCACATAGAGTAGCGTATCACTTCAATGTCTACCAATGCATGGGTAGAACACTACAAAAATATGAAATGCCTCTACACCCTCTATTAGTTGAGTATCCTTTTGAATAATAGGGAATTTATTCTATTAGACTAATCAATCCACCAAGAAAACATAGTAAATCAAGGTATATCATTATTGTGACTAACTATTTTACTAAGTGGGTTGAAGCTACTAAGACATCTAGCTATGGTGCAAAGGATGCAACAAAGTTTCTCTATGAGAACATTATTACAAGGTTAAAATGCCCCATAAATCTCATGAGTGATAGAGGAACTCAATTTATGAAAAACAACATCAAGTCTCTAACTAAGGAATTTATGATTTATCATCATAAAAGCACTGTATACCATCCTTAGACCAATGGCCAAGCTGAAGCTTCCAAAAAAATGCTAGGTAGAATGCTGACAAAGATCTATGATGTCAAGAGGGAGGATTGGTAAGAATTCATTCCTATGATTATTTGATCATATCATATGCACTATAAGAGAGCCATTGATTTTACACCTTTCTAATTGGTTCTTGGACTTAAATCAGTCATGCCAATGGAATACCTAGTGCCTAGTCTATGCATTGCCATGGCCATATGACTAGGGGATCATGATTATTTAACTAAAAAATTGCTTAGAATAAATAGGGTGTACAATTATAGACATAGAGAAACATGGATGTAGGAAGTTCACAAAGAGAGATAGAAAATATGGCACGATAGGAATTTATGCTAGAAATCATATCATAAAGATCAACTAGTCTTACTATATGAATGTCATTTCAAATTATTTTTGAGCAAGTTATAAATTCATTAGAAAGGGACCTATATTATACAATAATTAACATAGCAAAGAACCATGGTATTAAAATATATTTAGGGAACCATTTTACTAGGGAGGGTAAATGGTTGTAAGCTTAAAACCTACCACCAATAGTCGAATTGATCTCACTCTACTAAGAAAGTGGGTATTGAGTAGCACTAAGTAGATTAGGATTTCCCCATTTTGCATGTTTTTTATGTGTTTATTTTATATTTGTGTGTGTTTATATATGATATGTTCAACAACATTTGATAATCAAAATAATAAGAATCACATGTGACAACCATGCATAGGAATATCCATGTGTACCATTATGAAAGTCAAAGAGGAGTGAACAAAATAAATTAAGTCTAAGAAAGGTACAAAAATTTGCCATCAACAAGATCTCCATATTATAATGGTAATCCACTAGAAGTATATGCTCGATCTAAAAATAAATTGATGGAAATATCCAATAAATCAGTAGCCCATCAACATCATCTACTTGTACACCCTATATGGACACCAAAGAGAATAATGATGTAACTCCACACATGTGCTAATGATTAACTATCTTAAATTCTATATCAAATAAACATTTTCCTCATCCACCATTGAATTCATGAAGAGTGGATAACTAAGCATGACATTGATGTGTGATCTAATAGTCACAAATGCTATAAAATTCAAGTTTGAATACCAAGTCAGCATTGCATCTTTGTGCATATTTTTCTTGATCTATAATTGCAAATAGTTGAGCTAGCTTTCTTATATAGATAGAAAATAGTATTCTAGTTCCATCACTTCACATAGATATGGATACTTCATGACTCATTATGGGTCTAATATAGGCTCAAAAAGAGGCCATGTGTGTTAGCATGGTGCTCAGACAAACTAAGTTCAATGATCCCAAACCATTCAACTACCTCTAGCAAGAAGAGTAGAAGTTTTTAAGTATCTCCCCACTAATTCCATAACAAAAAGTTTGAGCACCTACTAAGAATACCTACCTTTGGTGACTTAGGAGAGCTCATACAAGTATTAATTAGGTGTTACAATGATGGTAACATCTATCTTAGCCTAGATATCACCATCATAATCAACATGGATGCCATGGACCAAGCTTTCAGCATGCCTACATGAGGAGACTCCCTATCTCCTTATAAGATGAAAACTCCCCCCATTCTATAATAGGTATGTGATTTATATGTGTAGAGTAAGAGAGGGATTCCCATTGATGAAATACCAAATGAGCTAGTGTGTGTCCACATGGAGTGCATTACTAGGAGATTCTGATAGATGACCATGTTTGTAAAGTAAATACCGAAAAGGGTCATGGATATTTCTCACTAGATGATCCAAACAAATGAATAAACTAACAGGTGTACTTCATCTAAGAGATACTAACCAATATCAAAAAGTGGCACACTCTCTAAGGTAGATGTTTCCTTACCAAATCATCATTTTCCTTCTCTTATTCATATAATGAATGCCCCTAGAGGGAGAAGGGCACCCTAACATAGACTATTGGCTGACACAACAATTTCACAATCTCATCTAGACATAAGAGTGTAGATCTACATCACATGAGGGCAAATTCAAAGCTTGGTAGGAGGAGTGTCTAGAACTAATTAAAACATATCCTTGAGTGTCACCAAACATCATGCAATATCTAAGGAAACACACATCTATCACCTTGTTTCCAAGGGGTGTGTTCATCAACATCCATGATTTTTCATGGTATCCATTCCAAATACTCCCCTTATTTGTCATAATGTATATGGTGTGGGCTGAATTCACTAGATAAAAAACTTTTGTAACTAGGTGTATGACTCCACTATAGGCCATACCACCTAATGCATTTATCCCTATTGTACAACACCCATAGGAAGCTACTAGCTTGTAATAATAAAAGATAAATCATAAAGTAAAACATTATTCAACATACTCTCCCTTGAAACACAAGACATGTAACACATCAACTTGGATGGATGATCCAAATGTGATTTAGATCATGATCTCATGTGATCTTCTTCAAATAGACATAAATGAGCAAGAAGTCTACCAGGTCATGATGTTAGACATGGATGGGGATTTCTATGATAAGGAAGAGAAGGAAATTTTCTTTTGGAAGTTTGTGTACATGGTGCAAGTGTAGAATTAGGATCCATCAGAGTTGTGGGTGTACCTCCCATCTTACCCACCTCCCCTTATTATTGATACTATCCAAGAAGAAGTAGAGTAGTTGTAGAAGAGGATAAACTTATTCCATCCTCAACTAGCACTAACATGCATAGCTAAGGACATATTTTCACCCCTCTAGGAGATCAAACCTAAATAACTTGTGTACAAACCTCAAACAAGACAAGAGGTAAGGGTCTCTCCAATACTAGAAGACCACACTTTTGGAAAATAAGATGTTACATAAAAAGTACAACTTTCCCCTAACTCTACTATACCACCATTGAAATACATACTATTCACACCTAGAAGGAAGAAGGCATAGGTTTCCAGCTCAAAAGTGTGACCCAATGATTCATCGCCATCACCTCAAGCCTAAGAGGTTAAAGAGATCACATCAAAATAACCCATAGAAGAATAAAAATAGGCCCTGAGGTAAGAACAAAGCTCACATAGTAGAATGATGAATGAGGAAGGAAGAGAAGAAGAGATAGAAAGAATAAGCACAACAACAAGCCACTTAGAAAGTTGAAGAAAATGAATATTCAAAAAAGGCCAAGGATGTAGAGGCTGACTGATAGAAGGCCATGGAAGTGGCTAGGAAGGCTTAGGAAGTAGATGATGTAGTCTAAAAGGCGCAAGAGGAGTAGATGAATAAGGAAAAAGAAGCTCAGCTCACTACCAAAGTGAGGTAGAGGAAAAAGAGAAAAGAAAATAAGATGCATTAGTCTAAGCATAGTAAGATATGGAAGTTATAAGGCATACATAGTAGTAGGTAGAGAACATTCCAAGGAAAAATGAGGAAGAAGATAAAGCCCTAAATCAACAACATACACAAGAATAAGCACAATCTTGAGCTCAATCACAATCACAATCTAAAGCAAAAGATCAGGATGCATAAGAGAAAGCCAAGGCTATGGCCCTAATATATCAAAAGAAGAAAGAGGAAGAAGAATAATGGGAAAAGAAATTGAAGGCCTAGGAAGAACAAGCAAAGATGTAAGTTTCATAGTAAGAGATGAATAAGAAAAATGAGGAGGAAGAATTAAAATGCAAGGAGGCTAAAGATGTTGTGCAACAACTCTGGTTAGTAGCAAAGGCCTCATCATAACATCAATAGGCACTAGAGCAACCTCACTTACAACTAGAGTAACGTACATAGTAAGAAGCACTGACTATAGTTTTAATAGGTCTATGACTACCTAAGTTGCCATTAGGAGGTGTTTGGCTTTAGGATGTCCCAATAGTTGGTTCTTGACACACTACCTTATCACTCTTACTTGTCATAATACCATTAATAGACCTTACAACATCTATAAGTACATTAGCCAGACTCCTAATCAAGTAGGAGGCTTCCTTGGACTTCTCTAGGCTTCCCCTATAGAAATAATTAGCGGGCACAATATATTTACAATAATTAATTGTATATAAGACCACCTCTTTAGAGTAATAATGGGTTAAATATAAGGGAGAAAACATGGAGTTGAAGGCTCACCTTCATGAATCTATAACTATGATTCAAGATACCTACCCAGAGTTGGTCACTCAAGAAATCAAGGACCAAGTTATATCTGACCAATGCAAGCTCAAGACATTAGTCTCTAAGCTCACTAAGGATTTGTGCATAACCTAACAACTCCATGTAGTTTGTACATTAGGCTAAAGCATGCAGACTAAGGTAGCTAATTTGATAACCTTTCTAGAGGAGTACTAGAGCATGTTGGATATTGCCACACTCTAAGCACTTCAAGTTACATGAAGTCTACTAGAATAGAAGTAGCACCTTGATGAATCTCTCACCAATTCTAGTATAGATTTTGTTAAAAATACATCTACCAAGAAAACCTTATAAATACACACCACTTTAGTGGATGAGAATGACAAAGCTCTCTAGAACTTGTTAAATACAAGAGACAACATGCAAGATAAATTTCTTAACTAGAAAAATGACCTTTTATGTAGTTCATTTTTCAGTCTTTAAGTCCAATTCCATGAAAACAAACTAGAGTAGTTAAATGGAGAGATCCAGATGAGGGTTAACAATAACAGAGTAGCCATGAGCATCACTAATGACTAAGGCCTAAAACAACCCATCAGTTATCATGCATAAATATGGATCCTACTATGCATGATCTAGGAAGTGATGATAAATTGGCATGCATACAATACTAGCCTCTCCCAATTCTATACTAAGATTTGCCAGATCCTCAATATCCTAGTCTATAATCCACCATCCAATCTCTATCAAGTCACCACATAGTGCAAGGATGGATAGTTTGGGGCTAAGGAACCTATTGTCCATGCTTCATTTGCATCAATGCCACCTTCATGGCAAGTATTGTGCAAGGCACAAATTTTGTAAACATGGATGATTAGTAATAAATGTGGGGTTAAGATGGTTGAAAACCCATAAATGGAGGCCACTTGGTTATGCTAGCCTATCAAAAATATGAAAGGGTGGTAGGTTGGTATGATACTAGACTAAAAACTTGAAAGGGTGGCTAAGTAGTGTACAAGAGGTTAAAAATGAAAATGATGTCTTGAGTAATTACTATAAATCTTATTCATCTAACCATTTCTTTAGCTTCCACCGTATGTGTATAGTTAGATGATCCTATGACATTATCTTAGAATGAGAAAAAAATTTAAGTGTAGGAAAGTGTTGGGAGAAGAATTTGGATAGTAAAGCTACAGAAGATATTCTTTATATATTCATGAGTTATGTTTTCAATTATTGGCTATATGTATATTTTGTCTTATATTCGATGACTTGTAATATATTATAAGATGAATAGTCTCCTTTTTTGGTGCCAAATTATGAGAATAATGTGAATAGTCAGTGATTGTAAATAACTATATATGTATGCTTGTATGAAGAAGATATTTGGACCTATGTTAAGATCAATATAGACTATTTGGTTATGGTTACCTATCATATTTCTTATTTATTCCTTTCTTCTACTCTCATGTTTAATTTTTAGCTTATTTTTATCCAATTCACTCCAAATTATCTATAAACATTAATAAAGTTATGGTTAATCATAATTCCTATTGAACGTACCATAATTCATCTCTATTATGCTTCTATTTTTCCTTTTAAATATGATTTATTTACACTATCCTATACATTTGGGTAACACTTATCTATCTCCATCCTTAGTATTTTATGATGCTTCAAGAACTTCTGATATCACTTACCTTCACTAGATCCACTAAAATTCCATCTATGGAGATAATATGTCATAGATATTTCACTTTCTTTTGAAAAAAATCATACTTGGATAACTTGTGTATAATTTGTGCTTCTGCAAATGCTAAAAAACTAGTTCTAAATTATGAAGATGTTCATCCTCATCATTAGAATATATGAGGATGTCATCTAGAAAGACCAACACAAAATGGTCCAGATAATATAAACACACTATTATGAGATTTGTAAATGTTGTTAGAGCATTTGTTAATTTGAAAGGTAACACTATGAACTCATAGTGCCCATATTGATTTACGAATGTTGTTTTTGGAATATCCTCATTCTATATTCTTTAGATGGTGATACCCTTATCTAAGATTAATCTTAGAAAATACTATTATCCTTCTCATATGATCGAAGAGATCATCAATTAAAGTCAATGGATATTTATTCTTGATCATCACCTTATTCAACATCCCATAATCTATACACATGTAAAGAGTACCCCGATTCTTCTTTATGAAGACTATTAGTATACCCCATGATGACACACTTGGTCTAATTAACCCTTTAGATAACAACTCCTCAAATTGAGCCTTCAACTCAACCAAATTGATAGTTTTCATCCTTTATGGTGCCTTAGATAAAGTTTTGATCCAGGTATGATGTCAATAAATAAATAAAACTCATTTTTAGGTGGTAATCCAATCAATTCCTCTATAAACACATCTTAAAAATTCCTTAGAAAAAGATAACCCTTGATGGATGATTCTTTAGTTTCTTCTATTTCATTTGTCTTAACAATAAATGCTTAGCATCCTTTCCTCTAAGTTTTCTTGAGTTGAATTTCATAAATTTACCTAAGCTTCAACTCTATTTGATCACCTTAAAGTTGTGTCTAATTTCCAAAATCGCCTTGACACTCAACCTTCTACATATAGTAATCAACCTTAGATTTGTGCTCCACAAGCCAATAGATTCCTAAGATCACATAATATGACCTTAAGGGTGGAACATACAAATCCACTACTATAGTGAATTTAGGAAACTTATTCTTAGATTCCACTAAACACTTATCAACTTTAACCTTTAACTCATTCCCATACTGTTAATCATGATTTTTTCATAATTATAATTTTCTAGACAACTTACTAAGCATTATAGGAGAAATAAAACATTATTTAGCCCTTGTGTCAATCAAAATAGAAACTAAAAAATCAAACAAACTAATTTATAATTCAATTGGTGAATTTTAATACTCAACTTGATGATTGTCAACAACTGTATGAATATATTGTTGAAAATTTCCTTATAGAGAAGTAGATCTATTTTTATTTGACTTATCCTGAGTACAATCTCAGGCATAATGGTCACCTCCATAAATGAAAAAAAATCCTCCAAATGCTCCTTTCCTATCAAATGTTAGTTTCTATTAAAACATCACTTGAAACCATTAATAGGTTTTTTATTCCTTGAGCTAATGTTGAACTTAAAATTTTAGATCTTGAAGTGGCCCTTAGAGTCTCCACGCATCTACTTCCAGTTTTTATTTTTGAAAGTCAATTTAGAAATGCTAAACTTTTTCTTGAACTTATCTATGACCTAGGTAAGAGATTTCAACCTCTATTCCTACTTGACTACCTTCTCAAAGACCTAATACATGGTAGATTGCCTATGCACATCCACCTCACAACCAATTCAAGGTTTTAAGCCCATAATGACTTTTTTGATATTGAACCTATCATCTACTTGATACTGAGGTACATACTTTAGGACCTTGGCAAATTTCTCCCAGTATTCATTCATAGAAAGGTCTCATTGGTCAAGATTCTAAACATTTATCAACTTCTAATCAAAATATAAATTTGGAAGCCATCATAACCTAAACAATGTCAAAAATAGTTCCCAAGTGGTGGTGGTAGAGTAAAGGTTCATCTCAAGCTTCTTATTTTCCCACCAAGTTATTGCTTCACTAGCTAGTTGATAAACTCCCCAGACTACTTTGGTGACTTCATATTAATTATGAATCTCTAAATATTTCTCCATCTCTATCATCCATGCTTCAGCTCCACATCCTAGATTAGTTCCATCAAACTTGGGTGTATTCACCTTTTTCATATTTCATGTCAAATCTACAACTACTTGAGCTCTTACATCTTGTGACACTTATTCATGCCTCTACTTTTGAGGATTTTCCTACTCAGTAGGATGTTCTTTAGGTTCTTATTGAATGTTTTCCTCTACATGTCCATGTACTTCTTACCATAGGGCCATGATTTAGTCCCTAGTTTCTTACATGGTTGTAAGCATCTGATCCAACTTCATAGCTTGCATAGTGATGAAATGATTTAGATCAATGGGAGGATTTTCATTTGAGGTACTCACACACATAGGTCTAGTATACATCATTCTTCTTCCTTATTAATAAGAGAATAGGTTTACGTTAGTATACACATTAAGTCCTAGAGTTTGAACCTCAACTCTGATACTTTAATGTAATAACCCCATTGGATTTTACTAGAATAGGGTAGTTAAAAAATAATAAATACACAAATTCAACCAATATATTTCACCATGACGAGACCTAAAAAAGTGATATTTATCTAAATACATTATTTTCATTTAATAATATAAAAGATTATGGCTAATTTATTTATTTTATAATCACCATAAAGATAATATCAAGTATAGGTAGAATGTTGAATATACAAATAAAGACTACATTAATTCATTAAGTAATAATTACAAATTTATCCATGACTAATACAACATTATAGCCATTACTATAATTGTACATATGAATAAAAAGTATAGTTTCAACAATAATATATGTGTCTTAATAATAATACAATGATAGAAAGCTCCATGGATCATAAGTCTCAATAATCTCAAAGTATATAGAAGTAATCTAAAGTTTAGTCTATAGTGTGGTACTATTTCGTGGAAGGAGACAATCATCCGAGTGCTTTTACACACCAACCATGGATGATTTATCCCCCACACTATCTCCCAACTAGAGAATGGCCCTTCATTCATAGATGGGTAGATAATGAGGGTGTGGGAGTCCATAGTGACAAAATAGAACCCATATGTTGTAAGATAACTAATACAGGATGTATAGTATAAATAAATTTGTTTTAACATGATATATTAGAAACATATAAACTATATCAAAAACATGAAATGAAAATTTATAACTATAAACATTACTTTGGCCAAAGTTTTTATATAGTTATTGGTCTCTAAGATTAGTAAATTTCAAATAGAGAACTCAATCAAATTACACCTCATCTTGTATTAATAACACTAATTATGTGAGTGGAATATGTCCCATTGCTTATTTAGGGTCATTAATGTGAGATTTGGTTATATATAATAATATAAAAAAGAACATATTCAATAAGAATATTCACTAATAAAAAAGGTAAAATGTGTCAATTACAAAAATATCAAAAACATACATTTAGTCCATAAAATTTAATGTAATGAATCTTAATCCATAAAATTTATTAAAAAATAATAAACATATATCATAAACAGTCCTCAATAGAATAATACCAGCTGAGTAAGAAATATATCTAGACATCAAGTTACTAATTAATAACATGTAACTCATAATGTTATTTCATTCATCTTATAACATGAATCAACATCTTATTTACTTTATATCCAAACAACAAAAATACCTTAATAATCTATCCAAATAGTAACATACTATGATCTATATTTAATATTACAAATACCTCATAATTAAATCCTTCGTCTAACCATCAAACACACATTTAAGAACTAATATTATTTTGTTATAACCAATAACATATTTTTTTAAACATCTATCAGTATATGCACTTGTAAATATGTTGTACTCTAAATGGACTAATATTTTATCCATAATTTTCATGAGTATCTTGCATAATTTCATACACATATACATATATATATATATATATATATATATATATATATATATATATATATATATATATATATATATATATATATATATATATGAAATAATTATTCTTTTAAATATAAACATAAGATCACTAAAATGATTCTATTTTGAACATATCTAATAGACCATCATTAAAGTACTTTTTGATGCCTTAATATGTATCATAGGTGCCCAAAGTGTTCAAGAACAATTCTCATTTTATTATTCCAAGAATTCAGTGCATGAGTTGTAGGTTGTGATTATACTATTATCTATTAATGAAATAGAGGAAAATCAAGTGGACTAATTCACAATATTTATAATGTTTGGTGGTTGGGAGCCACCATGGCCTAATATTTAGTCTATGCATAATATGAAGTATGATATGCTAATAATGGTGAATTATGATCAAGAACTAATCTAAGATGGATATTTACAATGAAATTAATCTAGAGTGATTTGGTTAAAAAAGGAGTAAAAGGAAAGTTAGGTTAGAGAGATGTTATTGATCTTCATTTCAAACACTATGACAATGTTCAAATAACCTCTAGGCATGCACTTGACCAATGTATGACATGAGTAAGCACAAGATCAAATCCTGTCAAACATCAGGAAAAAATCTATTCATGGTATGAAATAATGAAAATAATAACCAAGTTCACTTTAAATATTTACCCCTTTAAACAAACAAAATTAGCCCAAATGCAAGAAGAGTAAGAAAACAAAATGAACCTAAGTTATTTCAATTAACCTAGTAATGACATAATTTAACAACTCTAAATTTAAATGTACACACTAGGAACTCATAATAACCATTAAAATCTATAAATCCAAATAAACATGTGAGAGAGAAGCTAGAATAATCAAAGACAATTAAATTTGGATAAACTTTGGAAAATTACTTATATTAATTTCTCAAAAGTTAAAATTAGATTTTGGCTCTAATAAATCCCTCCAATTTAAAATTGACAATACTCCTTTTATACAATAAAAGGAATTATGTTAGTTAGTCATATCTAGTTAAAAAAATGTAAGTGTTAGGATAGTTGTCATTTCTACAGATTTTCTAGAATACACTAGACTTTCCTCAATGGATTGATCTATAGGCAATGCATTCTACAATCTACACATGAATATACAAACAAGACATTCCATTTTTAAAATATGTAATGCTTAGTTAAAAGAAGAATATTCTTAAGTCTCTTAATCTGAATTTGAGAACCCTTCATTACAATTTTATCTCTCTAACAAGATCTTCATTCTAGAATGTTGTTCTTCAATTAGCTCAAGGTCAATAATTAATTTCATGGAGAGCTCTTTCATTTGATCTACTAAGCTCTTGTGAACTTTATCCACTCTATCTAATGCTTCCCTAATGCTTACAACTTTACTAATTATTCCTTTTGTAGTTAGAATCATATCTATGATCATATCATTATCAGCAATAATCTTGCCTATTATTTGGGTGCCTTACCTCTTTTATAAACTAGGAAGATCTTTCATTTGATCTCATCATCTGTAATTAGACCAGCTAGACTAAGTGTAGTAAAGTTATTTACTAATCTATCTGATGCATGCATTATCCTATCTTCAAGTTACTTGAGGTTATTGGATATGTCCCCTACTTATTGTTAATCTTTTTAAATTACTCACTAGTAGACTTTGGATCAAATTGTCTTTGTATAGGTGATCATTCAATTTCCTTCAGCTTAATTATTATGAATATAGGGCTAAAATAGGTATTTTATATGTTCTTATAGCCTATTAAAGTTTTTTAATGGTGCTCTAATGGCATCTATGAGCTCAAACCATAAGTTTTATGATTTAAATTTACATTCAAAGTAGCCCTTTTATACTTATGTCTCCTAAAGAATCATGAAATCCTTAGATTTACCATGTTTTGCTTGTGTGTCATTGTCATGTCATCTTGCTCATCACTATTCAAAAATATGATCATTGCCTTTGAAATTCAACTTTGATCTTGCACCATCAAATCTATTTATATGAATCAATGTGGTCCATAGATATTTGGATTATTTAGATATAAATGACTATTTCAAAATTGACATTTGCATACCCATCATTTGACATCCATGTGAATGTCTTTGACATTCACATGACCATCAATCTTTGCATACCTCCTTAGGACTCTTTATTGAGCTTAATTTTGACATTTACATGCCTATCATTTGACATCTATGTGAACATATTTTACATCCACAAGACTATAAATATTTGAACGGCTTCTCAAGAATATTTTTTTAGACTTCCACTTGTTTGTTTTGATTTCACTTTGCTTCTTGCATGTGCCACTTTGATAACTTGCATTTGCTATTAGCTTTGTTAAAAATTTAATGTTCATCTCACATTATCAAGTCAATTCTATTCAAGCAAATAAACTCTTTTAGATCATGATCCAAGTGGTGTACCACCATTAGTTGTTTAATATCCTTTCATTGAGATGATGACACTTGTCACCTTCTTTCTAGTCCTAGGCTCTGTTGAAATCTTGACTCGACTCACCTCATCTGATTAATCTTTCTTGAGTAAATGTGGGCCATTGATCTATGGGACCTACTCAAACTTTAACCTTTTGATCATGGTTTGACTTTTCAACTCAGATTATGTGATGTTGGATCTTCCCCATCCTATCAAAAGTGCACCATTCGATTATGATCCATGGGGTTGAGCGAGATTGGTTCCTGTTCTTAGTTTCCTATTTAGATCTTGTGCCATTAGATTAATTTTACCTAAATAAATGATGGCCATTAATCTTGCAGACAAAAATGATATTTAAGCTTGAGAATACATAAATCTTAAACTAAAGTTTTATACTAATGTTTTCATTCATATTAATAAATATAAATGAAACTTTATGCTAAAGTCTTAAACTAATGTTTAAAACATATGTACGGGACCCTTGTGAAATAACAAAACATAGCATAAAAGAATAGCCTAAGGTTTTTATCATTATAATAAATATGATATACCATAGGGTAAGGCTTTAGGCTAAGCCTTATAATAAAGGGACCATGAATTTACTTAGACTAAGCTAGGATAAAAGGTAACAAAAGGATCATGAGACATAAAAGAGACCAAGCATAAGATTTTTAGCCTAAGGTTTGGTCATGTTAAAAAACATGACTAAGTCTTAAGATAAAAATCAAACTAAGTTTATGGAATGATAACTACTCCTATTTAAATTTAAATAAAAAACTCCCACCAAATTTAAATTTTATTTAAAATTTCTAGGTAAAAAGCATATTAGGCCCTAGATCTAGTCATTGTTCATTAAGTATACAAATAGAAACACTAGTGACAACTAGAGAGAAATTAATAAGGATCATATAAATATGGGAGACAAGGCCAGGTGAGAGCTAGGGGTGGATGACTTTCAAATTTAAGATCTCATTTGGTTAGATACCTTCAATTTAAAAGTCATCTACACCTAATCCTCCTAGTTTTCAATTTTAGAGCACAAATTTGCATGGTTTGAAACAAGGGTCTCCATTTTTAAAAATGTGGGTATGTTGACCTCAATAATTGGTGATTTTTGGGGGAAACATATTAATATGTCAATATTTAGAAACTCTAGTTAAGATTGATAACTAGTTTATTCATTCCATTTGATCAGTCACCATTATTTAGATCAATTCATGATTAGAATACATCTTTCAAATGTAGAATTAGGATCAAAAAATAATACATATCCATTACATGTGTGTTATTTTATCCACTTATTGATATCTATAAGATTTGGATAACTTCTATGTTCATGGTTTTAGTCATTAACACTAAATTTCATCATGTTTGGATATTCATTAAGAACCATGATTTAGCTCAAGGAAGGCTTGGGCATTACTCTACTACTAGATAGACATCTATATCCCCAATATATATGACTTTGGCTCCACTTAAGGCCTCATTCCACTTCTAACCAAACATCCATAGCCCTAGTGGAGATTACCAAAATCACTTTTACTCAGAGAGCACTTAAATTTCACAATAAGGTTCTTATTTTTTGAAATTTACAAGTAATTTTGGTGCTCTAGAAAAGGTTGGAAATAAAGTTATCCATGTTTAGGGATTTGGTCAAGTGTTTTATCTTTATACAATCATCATTGGCTATATATTTTGTCTCAAACAATTAATGTTTTTTAAGTGTAAATGTGTATGTATCCTAATAGTCTAGTCTCTCACCCTACATGTGAAATCCTTCTTAGAACCAAACATAGATAAAAACAAAGTATATAATCTCAAGGAAAAACTAACCTATTCATTATTCATTATTGGTTTTTATAAATTATAACATTAAGCACATATATTAATAATCCATGATCAATCAATGTTGAATAAACATATCTACATTTATGAACTGTGGAGTTCTTTTTGAGCACATAAATGAATTTTGAATTGAGGGTTGTCCAAAAGGACTTATTAGAAGTAAGGAACAAAGCAGAGAAAGAAAACACACCAAATAGAAAGCATACAAATAGAAATAAAATAAAAAATTAAACAAACATATACAAGTATATGTTCAAACAAGGGACATGAAGGAAAGAAAAAAACTAATCTAGCCTACCTACACTAACTCTAACTAGTATTACATTCATTTCATGAAAACTCTAGGTGGAAAAATAAAGAATTAATTCTTAAGGTATTTCCCATTGGTGGGTAGTGTGAACTATGCTCCCTGTAATTATTTTAGCTTGAAGGTATTGTCTTCAAGTATCTCGGTTATCTAGTAGGGACCTATCCAAAAAGGTGTGAACTTCTTATGTTTACCCTTAGGTTCAGATGCCTTGTCCCAAAGAGTAACTAAGTCTCCTTTCTTGAAAACCTTTATTTTTGAACATTTATCAAACCACCTTTTTACTATGGTTTTGTGTCTACTAAAATTAGCAAAATCCTCTTCTCTCACATCTTCCATCTGTATGATGTCCAACAACTTTAAACTTACAAATTCTTGGTCCTCCTCCATGTACTCTTGCATGAACCTATATGTTGGTAGCTTGAGGGTAATGGAAAAGATGGTTTATTATCAATAAAATATAAATAATGGTGATGATTTGAGATTTTGTTTTATTTTGGTTTTATCTACCCAAAGGGCATACTTAAGTAGCTTATGCCATGTTTTAGGTTTATCATCTGCAAACTTCCTTATAGCCTTCATCAAGTTCTTATCTATTGATTCAGATAATCCATTACCTTGAGGATAATGTTTTGATGATAAATTGAGGATGATGTTGTTATCATATGCCAATTTTATCATCTCTATGGATATAAAAGTATATCCATTATCATAGACTAGAGATATAGGTGTCCCAAACCTAGTGCATATGTTTTCTTCCAAAAAATTTATCACCTCTTTAGTCTTGCACTATTTAGTTACCACTGCTTCAATCTATCTAGTG
The DNA here is from genome assembly GCA_037957365.1 of Torreya grandis. Lineage (NCBI taxonomy): Eukaryota > Viridiplantae > Streptophyta > Pinopsida > Cupressales > Taxaceae > Torreya > Torreya grandis. The sequence goes on along the minus strand of JARHVA010000595.1, from coordinate 1,844,679 downwards.
CATTAGTTAGTATCAGTCATAGTGTACTTGTGACCATAAGATTAATTAGGTTTAACAACCCCTACAAAATCCAACCCCCATTAGATAAAGGGTTTATCAATCATAATTGGTATTAGTGGCATGGCTGCCTTAGGTTCTTTGGTGTTGAAGACTTGGCATGAGTGAAACTCTCTCACATGTTTTTGATCATCCTTGAATATTTTAGGCTATTAGTAACTTGCCCTTAATATTTTATGTGTCATAGTACTTCTAGATAGATGTCTATTCCCTAGCTTTTAATAGAAGGTGTTCATGATCTCAGATGTTTCAATTTTGGAGACACATATCAATTAAATACATTTAAAGTTATTCTTATACATCACTCCATCCTTGATCATAAAGTGATTTGCCTTGATCCTTAGATCTCTTCTCTATTCTTTACTTAACCCTATAGGATAATAACCATTTATTAGTAAGTGAATAATGGGATCATACCAATAATTGGGTTTGAAAACTTGTTGCTCTACCTACATAACACTTACCTTGGGGTTAGTATTGGAAATAAATTGAATTAAACCTTGGCACTTTACAAACATCCACTTACCTCTCCCTTCTCTTAGTTAATTTTGACTTAACATGAGCTTGGTGATAGGGTTTGGTAGAATGACATGCACCTTGCTCCTAAGGATATAATTCATTAAGTTTTTCACTTCCTTGAACAAAAAACATACTTGTTTGTTAATAAAATATTATTTCAAATCAGTATTTTTGAGGTAAGTGCTCATAAAAGTTGTTGGATAGTCATATCCATATATTTTTGAGTTAGAACTATAACTATTGTATGATCTAAAGTAAAGAAGTAAAGATAAAAAACTTTAGTGAAGTTTGGATTTATCAGTATAGGGGCTTGTTGAATTAAGTCTTTGATATCTTTGAAAGCATTATTTGTAACGTCATTCCAAGTGATCTTAGCCTCTTTATTCAACATGTCATTCAAAGGTTTCACTATTTCTACAAAACCAGAAATAAAATTCCTTATAAAATTTAGTTTACCAAATAATTACTTAAATTCCTTCCTAATATTAGGGGATCTATATTAGATATTGCATTTACTATATCAGGGTCTATAGAGATTCCCTCCTTACTGATAACAAGTCCTAATAGTTTTCCCTCAGCAACATAGAAAATACTTTTCTTTGGGTTGAGATAAATCCCATACCTTCTGAATCTTTCAAATACCTATTTCAAATGCATAATATGATCCTCCCTTTTTTAGAAAAGACAGTTAGATAATCCATGTATATGATAATGCACTTGCCTGAAAACCCCTAAAAAGCCTAATCGATAGACCTTTACAAGGTTGATCCTATATTTATAACTCCAAAAGGCATTATATTGTAGGAAAACATGACCCAATTGGTAGTAAAATTATTCATCATCCTATCCTCTTGGTTTACTAGCACTTGGTTATACCCTAGAAAATCATCAAGAAAGGACATCATGGTAGAACTAGAAATAATTTGTATTATTTGGTCAAGATAAGGTAGGTGTAATTATCTTTCTCATATGCTCTATTTAAATTTCTAAAATAAATGAATGGTCTAATTTAACCATTTTTATTCCTAAATAGGACTAAATTGGCCACCCAAGTGGAGTGTCTAATGAGACACACAATCTTGGCATCTAAGAACTTCTTGACCTCTTTATGTATTTGTGGTTCTAAGACTGGGTTAACAAGCCTCAATATTTGTCTGAAAGGTTTGTAGTTTTGTTTTAAAGGTATGGTATGAGTTATGACCTTTATATCAAAGATATTTAGGTCATCATAGGACCATACTATGATATCTTTACATATGGTCAAAATTTATTTGGATCTTTTGGACTCAATGCTTGTATAGTCTGTACATATTAACCAACTGAGGTTGACCTTGATGTCAAAGATCAATTACATTATAATCATTCCCACTTAATTTGAGAATCTTGGTAGCCTTACATAATTTTTTAGAATCAAAGAGTCTCTCTAAGGCTATCATGCCTTTGGATATCTTATTGTTATTCAACTAAATGACCTTGTCATGGACTTTACCTTCAATGTTATCATCATCAAGGAGACTAGATTCATCAATAATGTGACCCTCAAACGCTCCTAAACTAGTCATGAAGTCTATGATCTACTGATCATCATTGAATACCTAAAAGTGATATACATTATCTAAGGGATATGGGATTAACTCAATTATAAGGATTTGTAACTTGGAAATTTGATCAAGAATAAGGTTGGTTGTAGCTGGATCAAGTTCATTAGTAGCCTTGTTTTCTTCCCTAAGGATTGACATAATGTTAAAATCATTCAAAAATTCAATTAAGTCCCACACCTTAAATTTATACTTCTTGAGATAAGACAACATGCATTGATATTTAATCTTGACCTAATTAACCACTAGTTTAGAATCACCAAAAATTAATATTTCCTTGGCCTCATGTTTAATTGAAAATTGTAATCCAAGAATAAGTTCTCCATATTCAGCCAAATTATTGGTGCATGGGAACTAAAGTTTGTAGGAAGCATTGTATTATTTCCCAATGGGATTATTTAATACCAATCCTAATCTAGAACCTGATTTACATCTCGTACCATCAAAATAAAGATTCCATAATCCAAGCATAGCAAGAGAAGTTTTAGAGTTACATACCTTTGTGGTGTCAAGAGTGTAAACACCTATATTTGAGTTAAACATGTTGACCCTCTCATTGATTTCATTGTACTAGTGACCATATACTTAATTTTAGGCTCTCTTTCTATCCTAATTTGGTTTGGGACTCCTTTCTAAGGAAACTACATAAGTGAACAATCTATTGACATATACCCATTCAAGCTCTTAGTCCAGTCTCTACTCAATAACATCCCATAAGCATCAAGGATGTCTACTACTTAGTTATAAATGAACTATTAGATCCTTAGCTCTAGGCCAATTTTCATGTGAACATTCAATAATTCACCAATCACTTTTACTCTTGATTTATCTCATTGAGTTACAACTCTATCAAATTTAATATGAGTCAAAAATAATTATTCCTGAATACCCTTAGGCATAATATTGTATATACAAGAAAACATAACAAAATATTATTCATATTCTTACCAAAGATCCTAACTATAAGTAGAAAAGGAGGAACATATGCCTTACTTTTATGTATTGCAACATTAGCATATGCATACTTTTGAGACTTACCAGGACTCTTAGACAAAGATTCCAACAACAAATCCCTTTATTATATAATCTATGTCAAATAATGTAAGGTTATTCTAGCTTTGATCTTTTTCATGTCCTCTACTATGTTATGTCTAGTCCTATTTGAAGAATTAGATGTATCAAAATTGGGTTTAGAAGTACTTCCCTGAGGAGGCTCTAGATTGTTATCTAATGTATTATCAAGAGGAGTCTCAAAGTTATTTGGAGGAGACAAAGTGGTTAATGGTTTCTTCTTCTCCCAATTTCTTAGAGGATAAGTATTCATAAATTGGTGAAAAACATGAATATCTTTAGGAATATCCTCAATCTCATTGTCCTCTTGAAAAGATAACTCAAATATCTCCACCATGAGAATTGGATCAAATTCTCTAGATGACCTTGAATATCTTAATGTACCTACATAACAATCCTTATTAGGGAAAACTTCAAAAGTATCTAATTTGTCATGGAGGTATTCAAAAACATTAAAAAATTCAACACAGTCTATTTTTCCATGCGTAGAAGTGCAATGAACTCTACAATAGTTAAGCAAAATAACATGACTAAGATTTATATTGAGAACATTATCTCTAAAAAATGGATCAATGTTCTTGTTTTTTTGGTAACTATCATTCTAAAATTTGTTAGTGGGCCTATTGAACCTTTGGAAGGAGAAATTACTACTAGATCTCTCTCCAATATTGCGTACTTAATTTTGTAACTTGTTGAACCATCTTTAAGATAGAATCACTTTCATTCTTTAGGGACTCAGAATTATGAACTTGAGTATTAGCATGGGATGGAGGCATTAAATATTTTTTATTTTGTGGATTTGACCCACTATCATCATTGTTTAAGAATCCCAAGTTTTGAGTAGGATGCACATGCCTCAAAGGTAGTTTGTTTAAGACTAGAAGTTTGTTTAGGGTAGTCATATTTTGGTTAACATTGGGAATAAAATAAAAAATGGTTAAATGTTGATTGACATTAGGAATAGAGTCTAAAAATTTTCCTTCGGGTTGCATCTGGTTATTAATGATCATAGCTTTGACATAAGCTAAAGCTAACGTGTTCATGGGCCCAAAAGCTCTCTTTATAAACATAGTAGTCCTAGGATCCAGGCATCCTTATATGTGTATAAGGCTAAAGCCTTATTGGGTATATAAGGAGATATGTTACTACTAAACATTTTAAAGAACCTAACATTGAAGGATATTATGGGCTCATTTACATCCCTTTTCACTATGTTGAATTACTAGTATAAGACATAAGGGCTAACGATTTTTACCAAATTGGTCAATGAAAATATTATGAAAATCAACCCAACTGGTAATGTAGTTTTCAGGAAGGTTTATAAACCATTCATATGTAACATATTTAAAAATAAAAGTAAATAATCTACATGTTGCATCTTCATGAGTCACACTCAAAAATCTTAAAGTAGATTTGAAACTCTTAATGTGTTCCTCAATAGTTATAATACCACTAGGACAAAATATTGGTAAATATTTTTTAAGATTACAAGGAAGGTCATGTACCACACTTGACACATTGATTTAAGAACCACCTAGCCAAGACATACCTTGATAGGGATCAAACATAAGAGTACTCTGAATTGGTGAAGTTAGTAAAGACTTTGAAAGCTTTCAATTACCTTTGTATCACCTAGTATTCCTATGAACTTCTAATGATATCAGATGCTATCTGGTATTTAAATGTGACCTTGTCCTGATTCTAGGTAATTCCATCTTGTGAGCTTTTAATCGTATTTTAAATATGATGTGTTAGCCTTATCTTTGTAGGGAACAATGATCAAACTTGCGCATTAAGAAAATTTTGCAAAGATTTATATAAAGGACTACAAAGGATAGTAATATTTAACTAATTTAGATCAAATATGTATCCAAATACATAAATATGATTGATATTTACATGTTTAAGTTCAAATAAACTCAAATTAGCAAAGTATATATCAACCTTTGATCAAAATAACTATAAATAACCTCAGACCTATTGAATTGATAAATCTTAAGCTATATTTACCATAATTAAGCATATACCTTCAAAGAACATCAATATTTGTCTAAAGGAATAATATTGACCAAGGATTGACACAATTTTTCAAAGGTTAAACCAATATTTGAATACAATTCACAAGAATGAACAAAGATACTTTAAATCTACAAATATATTACTAGCCCCTCTTTTTAGTGCCAATGATGCTTCCCCTGTTGATGCCTAAATATGTATCACAGAAGCCTAAAGTGTTGAATAACACTTCTCATTTTAGAATTATAACAATTCAATACATGAGTTATAGGTTATGATAATCCTATTATTTGTTGATGAAATAAAGGCAAAGCAAGTGGACTATTTCACAATATTTATAATGTTTGGTGGTTGGGAGCCACCATGGCATAATAAATGGTCTGTGTAGAATATGAAGTATGTTACACTAAGAATTGTGAATTATTATCAATAACTAATATAAGAACTAATATGAGATGGATATTTACAATGAAAATTAATCCAGAGGGATTTGGTTAAAAAATGAATAAAAGGAAAGGTAGCATAGAGAAGAGATGTTACTGATATTCATTCCAAACACTATGACAAAGTTCAAATAACCTCTAGGAATTCACTTAACCAATGTATGACATGAATTAGTAAAATATCAAATATTATCACACATCAATTAAACATCTAAGTATGGTATAAAATAATGCAAATAAGAACCAAGTTAACTTTAAATATTTACCCTTGTAAGAAAAAAACATTAGCCCAAATGTAGGAAGAGTAAGAAAATAAAATGAACCTAAGGTATTTTAATTAACCTAGCATTGGCATAAGTTAACAAATCTACATTCAAATATACACACCAAGAACTCACAAGAACCATTCACATCTAGAAACAAGTGAGAGATAAGCTAGAATAAAAGAAGACACAAGCAAATTTGGACAAACTTTATAGAATTTATTACTTATATTAATTTATAAAAAGTTAAAATTGGATTTTGGATATAATAACTCCCTCCTATTTAAAATTGATAATCTCCCTTTATAGAATGCAAGGAATCATTTTAGTAAGTCATATCCAATCAAAAAATAAAAGTGTTAGGACAACTATCCAATCTGCAAATGTTCTAGAATACACTATACTTTCATCAATGGATTAATCTATAGGTAATGTTCTCTACAATTTGCACATGAATTTACAAATAGAATATTCCATTTTCAAAATATACAGTGCTTAGTTATAGGAAGAATATTCTTAAGTCACTTAATCTAACTTTGAGAACCCTCTATTGTAATTTTATCTCTCCAATAGGATCTTCATTTTAGAATGTTGTTCTTCAATTAGCTCAAGGTTAATAACTGAATTCATGAAGAGATCCTTCATTTGATTTTCTAAGATCTTATAAACTTTATTCACTCTATCTAATGCCTCCCTAATGATTCCAACTTTATTGAATATTCCTTTTGCATTTAGAATAATATATATGATCTTATCATTATCAACAATAATCTTGCCTATGTTTTTGGTGCCTTACCCCTTTCATAAACTGGGAAACTCTTTCATTTGATCTCATCATCTATAATTAGACTATCTAGAATGAGTGTAGTAGGGTCCTTGACTAAGCTAAATAATTCATGAATTATCATATCTTCAAGTTGCTTAAGGTCATTGGAGTGGTCCTCTAGTTGTTTTAAATCTTTTTAAAATTTTCACTAGTGAACTTTGAATTAAATTATATTTGCATAGGTGACCATTCAATTCCCCTCAACTTAATTATGGTGAAGACAAGTCTAACCTAGGGAATTTTTTTTTATTATCACCTTTTAAATTTTTTTAATAGTGATTTAATGGCATCTATGAGTTTAAATCACAAGTTCCATGCTTTAAATTTACATTCAAACTAGTCCATTTATACTTATATCTCCCATAGGTCTGTAAAATCCTCAGATTTACCATGTTTTACTTATGTGGCATTATTTTGGCATCTTGCTCGTCACTATTTAAAAATATGACCATTACCTTTGGAAATTTAGATTTGATTTCATATCATCTGATCTATTTGTATGAATAAATGTGGTCTATAGATATTTGTATTATTTGCATCCAAATTACCATCTTAAAATTAACATCTATGCACCCATGATTTGATGTTGATTTGAACATATTTGATGTCTACATGACCATAAATCTTTGAATAACTCTTTATGACTCTTTGTTCAGCTAAATTTTGACATTTGTATTCCTATAATTTGACATCTGTGTGAATGTGTTTGACATCCATGTGACCGTCAATATTTGAACACCTCCTTAAGAATATTTTTTGAACTTACCACTTATCTCTTCTAGGTTTTCTCTACTTCATGCATGTGTCAATAGGTAATCTCACACTTTATCATAACTTTATTTAGAATTCAATGTCCATATCACACTGTTAGATCACTTCTATCCAAGAAAATTCAATCCATTAGATCATGATCTAAGGGGTGCAATACCATTGGATATTCAATATCCTTTCACCAAGATGGTGTTAGTTGTCACCTTCTCTCTAGTCTTGGGCTCTATTAAAGTCTTGACTCAACTTGCACCATTTGATCAATCTTGCTCAAGTGAATGCAGGCCATTGATCTTAGCGACCTACTCAGACTTTAACCTTTTGATCATGGATTGACTTTTCAACTTGGATTATGCACCATTAGATCTTCCCCATCTGATCAAATGTGTACCATCTGATTATGATCCATGGGGTTGAGTGAGATTGGTTCATGTGCTTAGTTTCCTATTTTGATTTCTCACCATTTGATTAACTTTGCCTGAGTAAATGAGGGTCATTTATCTTGTAGATAAGAATGATATTTAAGATCAAGAATATACAAATCTTAAGTTAAATTTTAAGACTAATTTTTTCATTTGTATTAATAAATACAAATGAAAATTTATACTAAAGTCTTAATTTAATATTTAAAACATATATACATGACCCTTGTGAAATAAAAATACATAACACAAAGGCATAGCCTAAGTATTTTATCATCTCAATAAATATGATAAAACATAGGGTAAGGATTTGGGATAAGCCTTATAATAAAGGGGCCATGTGTTTACTTAGACTAAGCTAGGATAAAAGGGAACAAAGGGATCATAGGACATAAAAGAGACCAAGCATAAGATTTTTAGCCTAAGGTTTGGTCATGTTAAAAAACATGACTAATCCTTAGGATAAAAAATGAACTAAGTCCATGGCATGATAATTTCCCCTGCATAAATTTAAATTAAAAACTCTTGCCAAATTTAAATTTAATTTAAAAGGTCTAGGTAAAAAACATATTAGGCCTTGGATTTGGTCATTGTTCATTAAGTATGCTACATATAAACACTAGCAAAAGTTATTAGCAATACTTAGAGATAAATTAACAAGGATCATGAAAATATGGGAGATAAGGCTAGGTGAGAGCTAAGGGTGGATGACTTTTAAATTTAAGATCTCATTTGGTTAGATAAATTGAATTTAAAAGTCATATATACTATATTCTCTTGGTTTTCAATTTTAGAGCATAAATTTGCATGGTTTGGAACAAGGGTATCTATTTTCATAAATGGGGGTATGATGACCTCAATAGTACTTAAAATCACAAACCATCATTGAATATTTAAAAGTACATAGTCATATATAAATCATTTTTATTGATTTATATAATGTTTTAGTTATTTTCCATAATCAACTAAGATTTATTGTCATAATTTTTAGCTAAGATTAATTACTAATCCATTTAAAATACATGTTAATTTTCCTATATAGTGTTAAATTAAAAACATACTCAACCATTTATATCTAAGAGGGCAGATTTATTTATGCACAAATATAAATATCAATAAGCACACAAACTTTTATAGAATCAACTATCTATTATATTGTTATGGTTTCATACACCTAACTATTTTTAAATCCAATTTTTTGTATGGTTCAAATTAATATATCACATCATACAAGAATTGATAAGTTAAACATACTAGGTGTGTGTGTGTGTGTGTGTGTGTGTGTGTGTGTGTGTGTGTGTGTGTGTGTGTGTGTGTGTGTGTGTGTGTGTGTGTGTGTGTGTGTGTGTGTGTGTGTGTGTGTATTGGTATAATCTTATGCTTAGGCCATTGAATGAATCAACTAAGGCCTATAGATTGTAAGAATTTACCATTTTATATATAAAACAAATCTAGTCATTGGTCTACAAATTTCCTTAAATCAAAAATTAAACCAAACCTAGTTCTTGTACCAAAACTATGACCCTTATTGCATTATACATACTGAAATGCATAGTTAAAACTACATATAATTAACCATTCACCTTAAATATTTATTAATGTTCATTACAAGACCTAATGTATATAGTTGGAATGACTAAAAATAGATTATAAATTACATGTATATACATTAATATACTCATACTACATGAACTATTTAGAATATCAATATACCCATGTATATTATGTAATGTAATAAGTCTTAAAAATAAATTGAAACCGCTCTTTTTTTATTCTAGATCCAAAAGTAATTTCTCATAACTAATGTGGTTTATTCACAATAATATATATTCATCCACACATATAAAACTGACTGTATTCCTCTTACATTATCACTAATAAACCTAACTTGTAGTCATGTAATTAACTTTGACTAGTATATATGTTTATCAAATAGAAAGTCCAAAGTCTTTAAATGTTATAATAAAAGATAAACACAATAGAGTTATAATTAAAAATATTAACCCTTTAATTTTTTGTAGGGTTTATACCAGAATCTAACTACATATAATCCATTTTATATAATTTCTACAAGTTTAAAATTTGCATAAAACACAATTTTGTTGTCCCCTATAGGGTTTACTCAGCTTAGTATCAATTTAGACAACTAGGTTTTTGTTTGTAAGCCAAAAACCTAGGGTAAAAATATATGTTAACTAAGTGGACATCATTTTTCCTTAATAAGAATCAATAATCATTTTATACATAGAAAAGAGTTCAAAAACCAAGGTTGTTCGATGATAGGGTTTTAGGGTATATACTTGGTTCTATATATGGTCAAGCCATCCATAGGGCTGAGTATTTAGCCCTCTAAATTTAGATTCATAATAATGATACAAATAGAAACCCTTGATAATTGATTACCATAATAATCATAACATATATATATGAATCTTAAAACAAAACCAACCTGGTAAGAGAAACCCACCATGCCAATGATTTGAATTTGCTTCCCCCTGTAGCTTGAACCACCTCTTTTTTGCCTACCATGTCATGCCCTTCTCTTCCATATTAATATAACCCACAAAACATCCAATAAAAATAATGGCTAAGTATATGCATGTATAACAACTTCATAAACATCCAAAAAAAAAAAAAATAGTCCTCCTTATTCTTCTTATGTAATAATCCACAATCTCTATCAATGTTTTCATAATTACTTGTTAACTCAAGTTAAAGACCATTTTAAAAAACCTAATCTCAAAATTTATAATGGATAATATAATAATCATTTAAAATATTATGCATGTATATTGACTTCCCTAATTAATAATGCATTGACTTTTTATAAAAGTCCTTTGACATTATATTTTTAGTGATAGTATTGACTAGCATAATTCTATTAAAAAGACCATCAATAAAATAACAAGTTTATAAAAAATTATATACATTATCAGAGAATTTGACCTTCACTAAAATTCATTAACACATTCCTTAAACATAATTAATTCACCTAGTCATTTAAATAATATAACCATTATTTAGCAATATGGATATTATAACCTTAACACAAAATCAAACAAAATAATAGAATTCATCTAGTACTATAGTAAAATATACAAAAACATATATCTTAATATACTTAACTATATCCAAAGATAGGAGTAGGTCATACTAATACATATAAAAATTCACTCATTTGACATAATAATATCACATACAAGATAAGATAAGTATGACAACCATAAGTGCAATCACACAAATGAATCAACATAAGCATAAAATAGAAATCAAGATCATAGAAATAGTATATTAACAATAAATTAAATGTAGATAACAAAAAATATATACTAAATCTATCTATTTATAGTGTGTTCATGGGTTTTTAGTTCTTCAATCTATCGTCCCCCAATGTCTCCATCTATGATACCCTCTTTGATGATGCCCCCCCTCCATCACACTCTGAGGGATGGATTTGTCCTACATACACCTCACAATAATGAAGTTAGTTATCCTGAAACATATAAAAATTAATAAAATACTATTCTATCAAATTAACTAACATGATCATCATGTATACAATACAACAATATAACTCCATAACTAGTCAATCATGTAAATTAAGGAACATATATCTTCCCATAATCAGCATATGAAATCAAGCTTAACTAAATAATAATTAACCAGATAATAACCATAAAAATTCATAAATTAAATATGTTAGTATTATTAGAGATAAATTATTTTTTGATAAGTAGCCTTGAGGATTACCTTTTCATCTATTATTATCCTTTTCTTCAAAGTGCATTTGACTATGTTAGTCTTATTCCATAATATAACTTTTATTCCATCATATGTGTCATTTGTAAGTGGAATATTTGGGTGCATATGGAATTCATATCCTAAAATTAAATCCATGACTATTTTATGATTGGTATGATGTAGGAAAACATCAAATACTTTGCATAAAAATAACAAGTCCCAAAGTAGATTGATGTAGGGCATCACTTTGAGCATGGCAGTTGCAAAATGTAATTATTAGTGCTTCAATAATATTAAATCAATTGAAAGTTATTTTCAATCAATTTATAAAATCTCCTCAAATGAGTGTTTATTTATGTTTTCCATAATTTCCCATGTAGTGGTATAATACACAAACCTACCAACGAACATAATTGAGTCAAAGATTATATTAGCGTATTTAGTGGAATCCTTTATGGATAATTTTTATGGTGGATGCACCTTCTAGATGATTTAAATGAGTAATCCATTAGATAATTTGTTCACTTGTAATATTTACATGATAATTTAATTTTTGATCATTGAAAGTAATTCGTAGGCGAATATAAAAAACTAAGGTGTTTAGCTCGCTATAGAATGCAATTTTGTTTGAGTTCTTTGGTAATCAATAAATGATATGTCTGTTTAGAATTCAATCATATATCTCAAATATATATTCATTAATTGTAATTCATATGCAATTAATTTTCAATGGATTCAATCTTCTCTTACTCATTTGATTAAAATTTTGTAGCTCACTTTGGAAGGTATGCCACATAGACCTTTTATGTGTTCAAAGAATGCCCCATTTTGATGTCATAGATAAGTGTCACTTGGTCATTAGTTTGATGTTTGGAGTTGTACCATATAGAAATTATATCAAGAATTAAGTGGCATGGATATTATTAATTTCTATTTAGCCAAATCATGTGATGCCTTGGATTCATGAAATGTGAAGGCTTGTGTCTTTCACGTGTCATTTATCGAAACAATCCTTTACCATTTGCACAAAAACATGAAGATAAAATATACAAAGATAAACAAATGCAAAGGAAAATAGTATAAATAGCCAAAACATGTGATGACCCAAAATATGTGAATACCCAAATCTATGAAGATAAAAGTTTGTGAAGAATGAAAAATAGTGGAGAATGTAAGGTCATGAATATTTAAAGGTCACAAAGTACGGAAGTTATGAAATACCAAAATCTACGAAGATAGAAAATCATGAAGATAAAAGGTGTGAAAAATATAAATTTTCAAGGCCAAAACATGTGACATTCCAAACACATGAAGTCCAAAATGCGTGACATGCAAGGATGTGAATACTCTTTTAAGTGACAACCAAATGTTTTGAAGACCAAAACATGCATAGACCCAATAGACTTAGGATTTTCTATTTGTAATTTTACTACAAATTCAATAAACCAACATATATGTAATAACTTATAAAATCCATTTATATGTTAGTTTTAGTAAATCATAGAAAGTGGAAAAAACCTTGATATGGGAGAATACTAATTGCATTGACATACATTAGTGTATTTTAACAAAAATCAACATGGGAATTAAAAGCTTTGAGACCTAAAAATTTGTTTAAAACTCACGTAATTTTCAATAAAAAGGAATTTTAAATCAAAATTAGGCCTTTTATAGTTGTAATGATTCCATATTAAAATTGAGAGTGGGGTGTCTTGAGTACAAAAAATGGAAATTTATAGGGGGAATTCTCTAAAGTATTTGAGAACCTAAAATCTTTGGTTAGTAGTTACAAATCAAACATAAATGATAACATGAGATAATAATTAAACTAGAAACATGAAATAGACTCCCAAAACTTCAATAAACATACTAGCCTTGTTGATACCTTGGATTTGTGTCTAATGAAGTGATGTTATTTTACACTTGTTTTGATGTTTTTAGAAAAGACTTGGACTAGAGGTTTCTTCTAGTTTTTAAAGCATTTTAAAAATAAAATAAACTCAGGCATTGATCTGATTTTATCCAATCATTCATAACCTTGACATAGATAACTTTGATTCCTCCCTTTCTCCTTGCATAAGTTTGACTAATGTGTGATGCATTGATCTTATTTCATCATATGAATCTTTGATCATCTCTATATTTTCTCTTGGATTTATTGATCATTCTTTAGGATACATTGATCCACTTTTCTTTCTCCTTTTTTTTTAAATATACAAAAGGGAGATAGGGTTTTGAACCACTACAAAATAGTGGGTGTATGAGTAAAACAACATTTATGATAATATCAAAATTTTTAGTAAGTAGACCTATCAAGGCCAAATTACTACCCCTATTATCCGAAACTTTCCCTAGAATGGTCAATTTCCCTTTAAAGCTTGTCAAACTAGTCAATTGTGTTTTCAAAGTCGAAATTTGGGTCAAAAATTTTCAAAATCAGGATAAAAGTGTCAAAATTGGTTTTAAGATACTTTAAATCATGCCAAAAAAAGCTTTTAATATGTTCAAAAACATGAAAATATCCTAAGTACTAAGTTTCAAGTCATTAAAAGGTCTCTTGATATCTTATTTTAGCCAAAAAGGGAATTTTTAACCCTCCCACATGCCAATTTATAATTAAAAGTGTCAAAAATATTAAAATATTCATCATAGCCACGATTTTTTTCTAAAAAATTCCATTCCAAGTGGTGGGAAGCGAAAAATTAGCTTTAAAAGGAGGAAAAGACTCTTTTTCACTTATTTTGCAAGAAGAGTACATAATATATATGGAATACATATAATCCAAGGTAGGATAAGTAATTTATAGTATTATTTTCAATTATTTTCATAGCCATATATTATTAGAACCATATTTTTTTTAATTTCTTGCTTATTGGCACAGAGTGACATGCCTGTAGGTTTTTTTATGGTACAGTCTATTGGAGGAGGGTACAACTCTCAAATTTTGGGTGAAGAAATTATAATAAAAGGTATTATTGATGGATTAAGATATTTATCAATTATATTCTCCATGCTCATGAACCATCCAATTAAATTTAAGGTAAATTTTGTTGCCTAGCATCTAGAAAGGCAATGATTTTTCTTCAATTTCTCTTCACCTTGTCAAAGTTTTGGCAAAATTCAAATTGTTTTAGAATCTTGAAGACATTACCTACCATTACATGTCATTTTTAAGGTGTTATTATTTCAATTCAAGGTTAAATATAGGTCTTAAAGTCAATTAGTCAATCTATAGTATTGGAAATCTTACAAAGATGAGTTGTACATTCCAAGAAGAAGAATGCATTATCAAATTATCATGAATTTGTGTTTTATAGGGTTTTTCCATCAAGCTTGCATGTTTTTTAGTCTTTTTTATTACATATTTTTAAATATTCATTTCCAATGAAGCCCATTTCCATGTTTTTAGTGTCTCAAATGAGCTAGTTTAGCATATGTTAAGGATTTTTTGCAAATTTTAAGGGATTTTGAGAATACTAGGTTTGAATTTTTCCCTCTTTCACTCCTCTAATGGCCTTAAAATTAATTTGATATGATGTTTTTATGCCCATATTTATATATAGTTCCTCATCTTGGCCTTGTCAATCTCCACCATGTTCCTTTCCACCACCACCTCACTCACCTCCAAACCGTTGTCATTCTTTGCTTTTTCCTATTGTGTTTCCACCTTCCTTCCATCCTCCATGTGTTTTTCTTCATATTTCCATCCCTATCATCCTAAAACCAAAACTCCATTCCTTGAAGCTTGTCAAGAGAGCAAAGGTTGATAAAAGCACTATCAAGCATGATCATGAGGTATATAACCAACCAAAGCATCAAATTATAGTCATGAAGAGGTGACCTATAACTATCAAGAACATCATGTGAATTTGATAATAAGCTTATCTTCATCATGCCTATTAAATGACCTCATCAAATGTAAGATTCTAGGAGGAACATATTTAAATTCTTAATGATGATCACTCTAAGGCTTGGTTCATTTTTATTCCATACATAGAGATGTCATATAGTCAACACAGACCTATTTTGTTTCAATGAAGGTTTTCTTCTTTGGTTTAAGGCTCTTCTTGGCTACTTAGGCCTATTTGTCATGATAGATTATTAAAGGAGAATCAAGGATTTTTGATTTGTGTGTGAACTTTAAGAATATATGTAAAGCTTTCAAAAGTGGCTCAAAACATGTTGATCACCTATAGGATAACACTAAGAAGGAGCATTGTCAGCGAGGTTACCAGTCAAGACTAGTCATATGAATGCTATAGAGCCATGATCTTATATAAGATGTTTAGGGTTCATGAAATAAATCAAGAGGTTTTATTCTATGATGAAGACCATACTCCTATCATTGTAGTGACAACTATAAGGACCTCAACCCATTTCATCTACAACCATACTTTAAAGATTGGTAGGCAAATGTGGAGCAATGGTTTAAGTGTTTAAGGGTTTAATAGTCTCTTAAGGGATAAATTGAGTTTCCAAACCATTATATTGAATCTCAAAGTACTCAACCTCAGCCATGATCTTTTAAAATCATGCCTTTAGTTCTCATTCCATACACAAAGTATTATATATAGTCAACCTTCGAAGGAAGGTCTATTTCAAGGAGGGTTTGGGTGATATCCTATAATGCAAATGGACTTATGGAAGCATAGATTGAGCTAGGGTTTATGGTTAAAATATTATAAAGGAGGATATAATAGGGTATTGAAGGCTATAGTTAATTTAAAAAATCCACCTACAACCATGGTAGTAGGGATGTCAATTTGAAACCCTAGGTCATGACTAAGAAGCAAGAGAAGGGTCAAGCATATAGACATATAATAAACCTAATATGACTCAAGAGGATAATTCCACTTTATAGGCTTAGTATAATCACAAACATGATCATACCAAGATCACCTATAGGCCTATAACATAGTCCTTACCTAGATTCATGTTAAAGCTAAAGCACTTTTTAAGCCAAGAAAGGCCTAATAACTAAGAAGGATGAACTTTTGAAAGAACAAAGACTGGATTAGTTGGTCATCAGTGAGAAATAGATGAATTCAAGATAATTAAGGTCTTAAAATTGAAACATCATCCTGTATCCATGCAATATTCACCTTTATCTACCTTGATAGGAATATCATAATCAAATATATGTTGATGCTTGAAAAGCTTTAAGGGTTCTAGGGCTCTCAATAACTTTCTTACTTGGAGAATGATTATCTCTCAAGAGAAATATGAATTAACAATAATGAGAAATTTTAATAAAACTAAGGACTCCATATGTCTAGCTATAGACTCCTACAACAAAACTATGGACTCCATCAGTAAAAATATGAACTACCTTTATAGTCCAACCATATAAATTTGTACGAAACATAAATGTATAGGGGCTCAAACCTTGTATAAGGGAGTAAAATGAATACAATGAGATGTGTGGAGAGGATTAATTTCATATAAATATTATAAAATCACCTAATGAGGATGAATGACCACTATACTTGTTGAAGTTTCATCAATATCCACCTACAACAAATTGTGTGCTTAGTCATGAGAAGGCCTATTTGCATTGTTCCAAGGTCTAAGCATGCTAAGAAAAAGATGATAGATCATTTTAAAGATTATTAAGTAAATATTTAATACATTTTAATGTGAATTTTACCTTGAAAACCTATCAAAATCTATGAGGTTACATTCAAAACATGAAAACACAGTCATTTTGAAGACTAAATACATTGGTTGAGGGTCAAATCATGCTTAAAAATAGGGGTGAAGGATATTTAAAAACTATTTAAGAGATTATTGAGATTAATTAATATATTATTGACATTTATAGCCCCCAAATTCCATGTAATTGACCTTCAAAACACTAAAATGCAGTCAAATTTTTAGACAGTCATGCATAAAAGCCAAAATAGGGAAAAATTTGAGGATTATAGGAGCTACAGGTAGAGTTAAGACATAATTTTTTTTAAATATGGTCATAATGAGTTTGGGAACCATTGTAACAAATTAATTATCCATTTTAAAGCTACAAATATTTTCTATTTTGTCTCAGACCTCAGCCTATTCATTTGAGGTCACTATTGGAACATGCTTCATTATAGAGTGCCTCAGAAGCTTATAATCCAAATTAAATGATTTAAAAGCATTTATTTATGTTTTTAAATCATAATAAGTCCTTTTATAAATTTAATAACTTCAAATTTTATGCAAACCATGCTCACGTAGTGTTTTCTAGGCAAATAGGCACTTAGGCTAAAAAGGCATTTTTGGAATTTTCATGGAAAAATGAATTTCAAAGTGTTTTTATATAATTATACAGGTAATATAATTATGTTTTGATTATTTTTGAATCTTTTAAAGACATATTTTCATTTTAGTGAAGTTTTTCACTTTTTGCAGTTCTAGGCACCCTTCTAAGCCACCTGTTCAGATGCTCATTTTTTTCACCACATGTAGAGTTGGGATAAATGATATTATAATGTTTGGAAGACACATATTTAATTATATTTAACAAATAATTAAGATCATTTTAGGTTTTGTGATTTATAAATAATCACTAAGAGCGTAGGTAGCTCAGAATGCAGTTAATTTCCCATTGGCAAACTTTATTCACTTGGTAACTTTTTATATATTTTTCATGGGAGTATAATATTTTAAGGGATGTCATAGGGGTAAATATTATACACATAAATTATTTTTTTTTGAGATTTTTAGGTCTTTACCTCATGAATCATTAGTTTGAAGTTCTAGCTTCAGAACCTTCCTAAGCATCTTAAAAACTAGTTTTGAGAAAAGTTGATTTTATTTCAAATAAAATCACCATGGATCAACCTGAAAACATTCAAAAAATTTATTAAATCTGAGAGTATTACATAAATTTAAATTTAATGAATATAGTTATACAGATGAGGGCATAATTCACATTTTTTGTCAGAAAAGGCATGTAAAATGAAGTACAAGGTAAATTTAATAGAATTTAATCATTGGATCTCAAAGATTAGAAATTATTTTTTGTCTTATATTAATTTGGTTAGAAACCATCTTGGAAGTTCCCATACCAGCTCAATAAAAATGGCAAGTCTATAGAATTTTGAACAAAATGAGCCTAGTCAAGCCTGTTAACTAATTGGTGAAGTTTTTGTGAAGTTTTGGTGATGAAGAATTATTTTTAAGGTGCAATTTGTTATTTTTTCAGGTTTGATGGATTATTATTCAGGTTTAATGGTGTCTAAGTTTGAAAAATTAACCTATTTAGTTTAACTAGTGTAGTTGGCTTAATTATTCAAAAGGCTAAGTGGAGTTTGGCATTAGATGACTATTCAAGAAGTTCAATATGAGTTTCTACGCCAATTTTTTGATGTTTCATGAGGATATGATGTTTATATAACTCTTAAAGGGTTAATTTTCATGAAATTAGAGGATTTTGAAGTTGATTGGTATTGTGTTTGAAGTGACTTATTATCAAAGTTCCAAATCTATTATTATTTATATTGTTAATTGAAGGCTTTCAACACTTCCAACATTCTCCATCAAAGATGTGGTTTAACATCATTCAAGAGACATTGACTTGTAAAATGGGCCCCATAATCTCCCTTCCATGCCAACCTTGGATTCATGCATGTTTGGTGAATTTTGGGAATTTAATGTTAATGACCTTTCAAATGGGCCCACCATATTCCTATGCCAAGTTTGAAAAGCATGCAAATTTTGTAAGGGGAAAATATTTTATTGAATCTTTTAAATATTTTAAAGGGATATATATCTTGATTTAATCAACCAATATTAATCCTTATCTCTTGGTAGCTCCACTTAGGGTTGTTTTAGGTTTTGAAGAATATTTATTGGCTTAATCAAGCAATTTTTGGAATATTCTTGAAGCAAGATAGAAATTGTAATTGGCATCATTTACAAATAAAGGAAATATTTTTCATATGAGTTTCTTTTTAAAAATATAGAGTGTATTTTTTTATTGTGTATCACCATATAAGTGAGATCTATATCCCTTTTTTACACATCCTTTCCTCACCTACTATGAAAATCTCACCCCCTACAGGTCATTTTAAGAGCTAGGAATAGAATTTGCTTTACAAGATTCTTTTAGGCCTTCTTTTGAAACACTTATGTTTAGTATTGAATGCAAAGTTTTATTTCAAATTTATATGTGTCCTACTCAATTTCAGAAATCTTTCAGAGAATATCAATCATATAGGTGCATCACCCCATTTAGACTTGATTTCCCATTTTAGTTTCTTTCTCTCTTTTCATCCCCAAAAAATCACAATAGTTTAGTTTTTGAAAATAAATATTAAGGAAACTAGCCCCATCTATAATTTCTTCTCAATACAAATTCACCCACACTTTGATAAGTTCTAATTGTATCAGCTAGAGAGTGTGTTTTACACATCTTCAAGCTAGGTACACTCCAGAGTGATAACCATTTCAAAATGACAAAGGAGTTGGAAAAGAAGTTGATTGAATTCTCAGCCACTGAGCTTGAAATGGAACATGTAGCACATCATTTTCCATATTATTATATAAGTATACTGAAGAGCTTTCCTTTTGATCTAGGAGGACTAGCAAGCTAGAGGTTAGTTTGTACATAGACTAGTTATAATTTCATTCCTCTAAATGATTTTCAACATTTCCTTTTAGTTTAGTTTTTTTTTTCTATGTTTTTGTTGTCTTTTCCTCTAAGTGAACATGTGGACATGTCTATTGTTTTTGTGTCAGTCTCTCCTATTGTGTATTGGTCTGCAACTTTTCTAGTTTTAGTGTTTGTCTTGGTCTATCCTTGCTATAATTCTAAGTTCTTTTGACTAGCAGGCTAGTTAACCTAGAGAGTTTCCAAAATTATAATTAATTTTTCCTATAAAAGCCAAATTAATACCCCTATTATCTAAAACTTTCACTAGAATGGTTAATTTCCCTTTACATCTCATCAAACTAGTCAATTATGTTTTAAAAGTGTAAATTTGGGTCAAAAAAAGTCAAAATCAGGATAAAAGCATCAAAAATGGTTTCAAGAGATTTTAAATCATGAAAAAGAGATTTTAATTTGTTCAAAAACATGAAAATATCCTAAGTACCAAGTTTCAAGTCATTAAAAGGTCTATTGATATCTTATTTTAGCCAAAAAGGGCCCTTTTACCCTTCCCATGTGCCAAATTGCTAATTAAAAGGGTTAAAAATATGAAAATATTCATGGTATCCACGAAATTGTTCTATAAAATTCCATTCCATGTAGTGGGAAGTGAAAAATTAGCTTTAAAAGGAGGAAATGACTCTTTTTTCACTTATTTTGTAAGAAGAGTATGGAATTTATATAGAATCCATACAATCAAGGGTAGGGGAAGACATTTTTAGGAGATATTAAGGATTTATAATGAGTTTAAAGGATTTTTACAGCCATATAGGCTTAGAACCAACTTTCTTTCAATTTATTGCTTGTTGGCATAGAGTGATGCATGTAGGTTTTTTGATGGTACAGTCTACTGGAGGAGGGTAGAACTCTCAAATTTGGGGTGAAAAAACTAGAATAAAATGTATTATTTATGGCTTAAGATATTTATAAATTGGATTCTCCATGCTCATGAATCATCTAGTTAAATTTAAGGTAAATTTTGTTTCCTACCATCTAGAAAGGTAATGATTTTTATTCAATTTCTCCTCACCTGGGTAGAGTTTTGGGAAACTTAAAATTGTTTTAGAATCTTGAATACTTCCCCTACCCTTCCATGTCATTTTAAAGGTGTTATTATTTGAATTTAAGGTTAAATAGAGGTCTCAAAGTCAATTAGTCAATTTGTAGTGTTGCAAATCTTGCAAGGGTGAGTCGTACAGTCCAAGAAGAAGAAGGTAGTATCAAATTGTCTAGAATTTATGTTTTATAGGGTTTTTAAATCAATTTTGAATGATTTTTTAGTCATTGTTATTATATATTATTTAAGATTCATTACTAAATATGCCCATTTCCATGTTTTATAGTGTCTCAAATGAGCTAGTTTAGCATATGTTAAGGAATTTTTACAAAATTTTAAGGGTTTTTTAGAATATTAGGTTTGAATTTCACCCTCTTTCACTCCTCTAATGGCCTTCAATTTTTTTTGATATTATGTTTTTGTGCCCATATTTGTATATAGTTCCTCATCTTGGCATTGTCAAGCTCCACCATGCTCCTTCCCACCACCAACTCACTCGCCTCCAAACCGCTATCATATTCTATTTTTTCCCACTATGTTTCCACCTTCCTTCCATCCTCAATCATGTTTTTTCATCATCTTTCCATCCCTATCATCCTCAAACCCCAACTCCATTCCATAAAGCTTGTCAATAGTGCCAAGGTTGATAAAATCATTGTCAAGCATGATTATGAGGTATATAGCTAAAAAAAGCATCAAATTATGGTCATGAAGAGGTGACCTACAATAGGGTCATAAAGTCATAGTAACTATTAAAATCATCATGACAAATTGATAGTAAGCTTCTCTTCATCATGGCCTATTCAATGACCTCATCCAAAATAAGAGTCCAAGAGGAACATGTTTAAATTCTTAATTATGATCACTCTAAGGCTTAGTTCATTTTCATTCCATATATGGATGATGTCATATAGTCAACACATACATGTTTTATTTCAATAAAGGTTTTATTCTTTGGTTTATGTCTCTTCTTGGCTATTTAGGCCTAGTTGTCATGATAGATTCTTAAGGGATAATCAAGGCTATTGGATTTGTGTGTGAACTTCAAGAATATATGTAATGCTTTCAAAAGTGGCTAAAAATATGGTGATCACCTACATGAAAACACTAAGGAGCATTGTTAGCAAGGTTACCAATCAAGAGTGGTCATATGAATGCTATGAAGGAGCCATGATCTTATAAAATATGTTTAGGGTTCATGAAATTAGTCAAGAGATTTTATTCTATGATGAAGACCATACTCCTCTCATTTTAGGGACAACTATAAGGACCTACAACCCATTTCATCTACAACCATAATTTCAAGATTGGTAGGCAAATGTGGAGCAATGGTTTAAGTGTTTAAGGGTTTACAGTCTCTTGAGGGATAAATTAAGGTTACAAAGCATTATATTAAATTTCAAAGTACTCAACCTCAAGCATGATATTTTAAAATCATGCCTTTAGTTCTCAGTCTGTACACAGAGCATTATATATAGTCAACATTTGAAGGAGGGTCTATTTCAAGGAGGGTTTGGGTGATATCATATAATGCAAATAGACTCATGGAAGCATACATTGAGATAGGGTTTAAGGTGAAAATATTATAAAGGAGACTATATTAGGGTCTTGAAGGCTATAGTTAATTCAAAAAAGCCACCTATAGCTATAGTATTAGGGATGCCAATTTGAAACCCTAGGTCATGAGTAAGAAGCAAGAGAAGGGTCAAGCATATAGACATATAATAAAGATAATATGACTCAAGAGGATAATTACATTTTATAGGCCTAGTATAGGCACAAAAATACTCATACCAAGATCACCTATAAGCCTATAACACAATCTTTACCTACAACTACATTAAATATAAAGCATATTATAAGCCATGAAAGGCCTAGTAACTAAGAAGGATAAACTTTTGAGAGAACAAGGACTTGATTAGTTGGTCGTTAGTAATAAATGGATGAATTCACAATAAGTAATGGCTTAAAATTGAAACATCATCCTACATCCATGCAATATTCACCTACAACTACCTTGATAGGAATAGCACAGTGAAAAATATGTTGATGCTTGAAAAGATTTATGGGTTTTAGGGATCTAAACAACTTTATTAATTGGAGAATGATTATCTCTCAAGAGAAAGAGGAAGTAACAAGCATGAGAAATTTTAATAAAACTATGGACTCCATCAGTATAGCTACAAACTCCTATAGCAAAACTATAGACTCCATCAGTAAAACTATGGACTACCTTTACAGTCCAACCATACAAATTTTTATGGAACATAACTGTATAGGGGATCAAAACTTGAATAAAGGAGTCAAATTACTATAAGGAGATGTGTAAAAAGGATTAATTTTATATAAATAGTCTAAAATCACCTAATGAGGATGAATGACCACTATGCTTGCTCAAGCTTCATCAATATCCAGCTACAACAAAGTGTGTGCTTAGTCACGAGAAGGCCTATTTGCCTTGTTCCAAGGTCTAAACATGCTAAGAAGAATAGGATAGAGTGTGTTCAATATTATTAAGGAAATTATTAATCCATTTTAATGGGAATTTGACTTTGAAAACCTATCAAAATCTATGAGGTTACCTTCAAAACATGAAAACACAGTCATTTTGAAGACTAAATACATTAGTTGAGGGAAAAATCATGCTTAAAATAGGGGTAGAGGTTGTTTACAAAGTCATAAAGAGAATATTGAGCTTAATTAAGATTTTTGTGACATTTATATCCTCTAAATTCAATGTAATTCAACTTCAAAACACTAAAATTTAGTTAAATTTACAAACAGTCCATGCACAAAGGCCAAAATTGGGAGAAATGCAAGGATTTTTAGAGCTACATGTGGAGTTAAGACCTATAATTTTGTAAAAAAGGGTTTGAACCATTATAATAAATTTAATATCCATTATAAAAGTGCACATTTTTGTTGGTTTGTCTTAGACCTCAACTTATTTGTTTGAGGTCACCATTGGAGAAAGCTTCGTTCTTGACTGCCTCAAAACCTTCTAATCCAAATTGAATGATTGTAAATAATGGGATGATTTTTTTAAATAATAATAAAGAATTTTGAAAAGTTTCTTAACTTCAAATTTTATGCAAACCATGCTCATATAGTGTTTTGTAGGCAAATAGGCACTTAGGCCAAAAAAGGCATTTTTGGACTTTTCATTGCAAAATGACTTTCAGAGTGTTTTTATATTATGGTATAGATAATATAATTATATTTTATGGATTTTTGAATCTTGGAAGGAGATATTTTCATTTTAGTGAAGTTTTTCACTTTTTGTAGTTCTAGGCACCCTTCCAAGCCACCTGTTCAGATGCTCATTTTGTTCACCACATGTTGAATTGGGATTAAATATATTAGTATGTTTTGAGGACCCATATTTAATTATAATTAAATAATAATTTAGATAAGTTTAGGGGTTGTGATTTATGAACAATTGCTAAGAGCATAGACAACTCAAAATGTAGTCAATTTCCTATAGGTAAACATTATTCACCTTGTAACTTTTTATATATTTTGAATGGAAGTATAATATTTTCAATAATTTAAGAGGGCTAAATTTAATATACTTAAATTTAATAATTTTTATATTTGGATGTTTGTATCTCATGAATCATTAGTTTGAAGTTCTAGCTTTAGAACCTTCATAAGCACCTTAAAAACTAGTTTTGAGAAAAGTGGATTTTAAAAAAATAAAATAACCATGGATAAACCTAAAATATAAAGAGGATTCCAAAAATATAAATTTAGTGCATGGATCTACATAGATGAGGGCATAAATCACATTTTTTTGCATAAAAGGCATGTAAAATTAAGTGCAAGGTAATTTAATAGAATCTAATAATTAGAGATCTAATATTAGAAATTTTTATCCATTTGAAAATCCTCAATTGGTTAGAAATCATCCTAGATGTACCCATACCAGCTCAAGCAAAATGGCTAGTCTACTAGAATTTTGAATAAAATGGGCCTAGTCAAACCTGTTGACTAATTGGAAAAGTTTTTCTCATCAAAATCATAACTTTGGTGATGAATAATTATTTTTAAGGTGTAATTTATTGTTGTTTCAGGTTTAATGGTGTCTAAATTTATAAAATTAACCTATTTGGGTTAACTAGTCTAGTTGGCTTAATTGTTCAAAAGGCTAAGTGGAGTTTGGTGTTGGATGATTGTTCAAGAAGTTTAGTCTAAGTTTATATGCCACTTTGCTATTGTTTCATGAGGCTCTCATGTTTATCTCAATCTTAAAGGGTTTATTTTCATGCAAGTGGATACTTTTAGGGTTGATTGGTCTTGTGTTTGAAGTGATTTATTGTCAAAGTGCCACATCTATTCAAACTTGTCCAAACTAGAGTTCTCCATCAAAGATGTGGTGTAGCATCATGAAAGAGACTTTGAATTGTCAAATGGGGCCCACCATATCCCTTTCACACCAACCTTGGATTCATGCATGTTTGGTGAATTTTGGGAATTTAATGTTCATGGCCTTTCAAATGGGCCCACCATATTCCTATGCCAAGTTTTAAAAGAATGAAATTTTTGTAAGGGGAGAATCTTTTATTGAAGATTTTAAATATTGTAAATGGATTTTTATCTTGATTTAATCAACCAATAATAATCCTTATCTCCTACAAACTCCACATAGGGTTGTTTTAGGTTTTGAAGCATATTTATTAGCTTAATAAAGCAAATTTTGGAATATTCCTGAAGTAGGACAGAAATTGTAATTGGCATCATTTATCAATAAAGGAAATATTTTGTATATGAGTTTTTTTTAACAAAAAAGAGTGTATTTTTAATTTTGTACCAGAATATAAGTGATATATATATATCCCATTTTTATAGGTCCTTTCCTCACCTACTATGAAAATCTCATCCTCTACAGGTTATTTGAAGAGCTAGGAATTAAATTTTCTTTGCAAGCTTCTTTCAAGCCTTCTTTTAAAACACTTATATTTAGGATTGAATGAAAAGTTTTATTTTAGATTCATGTGTGTCTTATTCATTTTTATAAATCTTTTAGAGAATATCAATCATTCAGGTGCATTACCCCATTTAGACAGGATTTCTCATTTTGGTTTCTATCTCCCTTTCCATCTCCAAAAAATCAAAATAGTTTAGTTTTTAAAAATAAATATTAAGGGAACTATCCTTCTCTAGAATTTATTCTCAATACAAAGTTATACACACTCTAAGAAGTTTCAATTGTATCAACTAGAGAGAGGGTGTGTTTTACACATCTTCAAGTTGGGTACACTCTAGAGTGATAACAGTTTTAGTATGATAAAAGAGTTGGGAAAGAAGTTTCTTGAATTCTCAACCACTAACATTTTAAGGGAACATGTATCACATCATTTTCCATGTTATTATAGAAGTATAATTAATAGCTTTCCTTTTGATCTAGGAGGACTAACAAACTAGAGGTTAGTTTGTACATAGACTAGTTATAGTTTCATTCATCTAAGTGCTTTTCCACATTTCCTTTTAGTTTAGTTTTTTTTTTTTGTTTTTCTATGTTGTTGTTGTATTTTACTCTAATTTCACATGTGCACATGTCTATTGTTGTTGTGTCAGTCTCTCCTATTGTGTATTGGTTTTTAGCTTTTCCATTTTTAGTGTTTGTCTTGGTTTATCCTTGCCAAAATTTTGAGTTTTTTGAACAATAGGTTGGTCAACCTAGAAAGTTTCCAAAATTTTTAGTAATTTGACCTATCAATGCCAAATTACTACCCCTATTAATTAAAACTTTCACCATAATGGTCAATTTCCCTTTATAGCTCATCAAACTTGTCAATTATGTTTTAAAAGTGCAAATTTGGGTAAAAAATGTCAAAATTAGGATAAAAGCATAAAAAATGGTTTACAGAGACTTTAAACCATGACAAAAAAATCTTTTAATATGTTCAAAAACATGAAAACATCCTAAGTAATAATTTTCAAGTCATTATATCTTATTTTAGGCAAAAAGGACCCTTTTACCCCTCCCATGTGCCAAATTTATAATTAAAAGGGTCAAAAATATGAAAATATACATGGTATACATGAAATTGTTTTCCAACATTCCATTAAAAGTAGTGGGATGTGAAGAATAAGATTTAAAAGGAGGAAAAAACTCTTTTTTCATTTATTTTGTAAGAAGAGTACATAATCTATATGGAATCCATACAATCCAAGGTAGGGGAAGCCATTTATAGGATATATATATATATATATATATATATATATATATATATATATATATATATATATATATATATATATATATATATATATATATATATATATATATATATATATAGACTTTAGTAGGAGTTTCAAGGAGTTTCATATCCATATAGGCTCATTACCAACTCTATTTTGATTTCTTGCTTATTGGCACAAAGTGAAATGCATGTAGGTTTTTTTATGGTATGGTCTATTAGATGAGTGTACAACTCTCAAATTTTGGGTGAAGAAACTAGATGTAGAGGGATTCCTGATGGTTTAATCTATTTCTCAATTTGATTCTCCATGATAATTAATGATCTAGTTAAATTTAGGGTAAATTATGTTGCCTAACATCTAGAAAGGTAGTTATTTTTCTTCACTTGGGTAGAGTTTTGGGAAAATTTAAATTTTTTCAGAATATTGAAGAATTTCACTACCCTTACATGTCATTATAAATGTGTTCCTCTTTCAATTAAATGTCAAACATAGGTCTCAAAATCAATCAGTCAATCTGCAATATTGGCAATATTACAAGGGTGAGTTGTATGGTCCAAGAAGAAGAAAGCATTATCAAATTATTAAGAATTTGTGTTTTACATGGTTTTTCCCTAAATATTGCATGATTTTTAGTCATTTTTCCTAGAGATTCTTGAATATTAATTACTAAAGAATCCCATTTCTATGTTTTCTAGTGTCTCAAATGAGTTGTTTTAGCATATGTTAAGGAATTTTAGTAAATTTTAAGTTTTTTTGAGAATACTAGGTTTGAATTTTTCCCTCTTTCACTCCTTTAATGGCCTTAAAATTCATTTGATATGATGTTTTTGTGCCCATATATGCATATAGTTCCTCATCTTGGCCTTGTAAATATCCACCATACTCCTTCCCATCGCCACCTCACTCACCTCCAAACCACTTTCATACTCTATTTTTTCCCACTGTGTTTTCACCTTCCTTCCATCCTCCATCATGTGTTTTTCATCATCTTTCCATCTTTATCATCCTCAAACCCCATCTCCATTCCATGAAGCTTGTCAAGAGATCCAAGGTTGATAAAACCACCATCAAGCATTATCATGAGGTATATAGCCAACAAAAGCATCAAATTATAGTCATGAAGAGGCGACCTATAATAGATTCATAAAGTTATAGTAACTATCAAAACCATCATGTCAAGTTGATAGTAATCTTCTCTTCATCATGGCCTATTCAATGACCTCATCCAACATAAGAGTCCAAGAGGAAAATTTTTAAATTATTAATGATGATCACTCTAAGGCTAAGTTCATTTTCATTCCCTACAAGGATGATGTCATAAAGTCAACATAGACCTGTTTTATTTCAATGGAGGTTTTATTCTTTGGTTTAAGTCTCTTCTTGGCTATTTAGGCATAGTTGACATGATAGATTATTAATGGAGAATTAGGGCTTTTGGATTTGCATGTGAAATTCAAGAATATATGTAAAGATTTAAAAAGTAGCTCAAAACATGGTGATCATCTATAGGAAAACACTAAGAAGGAGCATTGTTAGTAAGGTTACTAGTCAAGAGTGGTCATATGAATGATATGAAGGAGCCATGATCTTATAAAATATGTTTAGAGTTCATGAAATAAGTAAAGATATTTTATTCTATGATGAAGGACATAATCCTCTCATTGTAGGGACAACTATAAGGACCTACAACCCATTTCATCTACAACCATACTTTCAAGATTGGTAGGAAATTATGGAGCAATGGTTTAAGTATTTAAGGGTTTCACAATATCTTGAGGGATAAATTGAGGTTCCAAAGAATTATATTGAATCTCAAAGTACTCAACCTCAACCATGATTTTTTAAAATCATGCCTTTAGTTCTCAAACTATACACAAAGCATTATATACAATCAACCTTTGAAGGAGGGTCTATTTCAAGGAGGGTTTGGGTGATATCCTATAATGAAAATAGACTCATAAAAGCAGATATTGAGCTAGGGTTTAATGTCAAAATATTATAAAGGAGTATATAATAGGGTATTGAAGGCTACAATCAATACAAAAAATCCACCTACAACCATGGTAGGGATGTCAATTTGAAACCCTAGGTCATGACTAAGAAGCAAGAGAAGGGTCAAGCATATAGACATATAATATAGTTAATATGAATCAACAGGCTAATTCCACTTTATAGGCCTAGTATAGGCACAAGCATGCTCATACCAAGATCACCTATAGGCCTATAACATAGTCCTTACCTCTAGCCGCATTAAAGCTAAAGTAGTTTTTAAGCCAAGAAAGGCCTAATAACTAAGAATGATGAACTTTTGAAAGAACAAGAACTAGAATAGCTGGTCATTAGTGATAAATGGATTCATTCAAGCTAAGGAAGGGCTTAAAATTGAAACAAAATCCTACAACCACACAATATTCACCTATAGATACCTTGATAGGAATACCACAATCAATAATATGTTAATGTTTGAAAAGCTTTAAGGGTTTTAGGCCTCTCAAAATATTTTTTACTTGGATAATTATTATCTCTCAATAGAAAGAGGAAGTGACAAGAATGATAAATTTTAATAAAACTATATACTACCTTTATATTCCAACCATACAAATTTATATGGAACATAACTGTATAAGGGCTCAAACCTTGCATAAGGGAGTAAAATGACTACAAGGAGATGTGTGGAGAGGCTTAATTTTATATAAATAGTATACAATCACATAATGAGGATGAATGACCACTAGACTTACTCAAGCTTCATCAATATCCACCTATAGTAAAGTGTGTGCTCATTCATGGGAAGGCCTATTTACCTTATTCCAATGTCTAAAAATGCTAAGAAGAAGATGATAGAGTGTTTTCAAGCTAATTAAGGAAATTTTTAATCAATTTAAAGTTGAATTTGACCTTGAAGACCTATCAAAATCTATGAGGTTACCTTTAAAACATGAAAACACAGTCATTTTGAAGACTAAATACATTGGTTGATGGTAAAATCATGATCGGAAATAGGGGTAGAATCTATTTCCAAACTCCTAAAGAGACTATTGAGATCAATGAATATGTTTTTGACATTTATATTCTACCAAATTTAATGTAATTCACCTTTAAAACAATAAAAATAAGTTAAATTTGTCCATGCACAGAGGCCAAAATTATGAGAAATTTAAGTATTTTGGGAGTTACAGGTGGATTTAAGACCTAAAATTTTGTACATGTGAAAATATTTAATATCCATTGGATAAGTGAAAATATATGTTTTTGTTTCAAACCTCAACCTATTCATTTGAGGTCACCATTGAAGCATGATTATAATATAAATTGAATTATTTGAAAGCATGGGATGATTTTTTTAAATCATAATAAGTCCTTTTATAAATGTCATAACTTCAAATTTTATGCAAACCATGCTCACATAGTGTTTTATAGGCAAATAGGCACTTAGGCCAAAAAGGCATTTTTGGAATTTTTATGGCATAATGACTTTTAGAGTGTTTTTATAGAATTTTACAGGTCATATAATGATTTTTTAAGAATTTTTGAATCTTTTAAGGAGATATTTTAATTCTAGTGAAGTCTTTGACTTTTTACAGTTTTAGGCACCCTTTTAAGCCACTTGTTTAGATGCTCATTTTGTTCACCACATTTGGAATCGGGTTGAATTATATTAATATGTTTTGAGGAACAATATTTAATTATAATTAATGAATAATTGAGATCAATTTTGGAGATTTGATATATGAAAAATAACTAAGAGCATAAGTAGCTTAGAATGTAGTCAATTTCCCACAAGCAAACTTTATTCACGTGGTAAATTTTCATATCTTTCACATGGGAGTATAATATTTTCAAGGGTTTTGTATGGGTAAATTTTATACAAATAAATGTAATAGGTTATATATTTGGAGGTTTGTACCTCATGAATCATCAGTTTGAAGTTCTAGCTTCAGAACCTTCATAAGCACCTTAAAAACTAGTTTTGAGAAACATGGATTTTATTAAAATAAAATCACTATGGATCAATGTAAAACATTTAAAAAAATAAATTTAAATATGATATAATTCCACAAATCTAAATTTAATTAATGTAGTTGTACGGATGAGGGCAAAAATCATGTTTTTTGTGGGAAAATCCATGTAAAATGAAGTACAAGGCAATTTAATACAATATAATCATTGGAGCTCAAAGCTTAGAAATTTTTATTCATATTAAAAGATTCATATATCTATATATCATCCTATAGGTTCCCCTACTAGCTTAAGCAAAATGGGTAGTCTGTTGGAATTTTGAACAAAATGGGACTAGTCAAGCTTGTTGACTAATTGGCAAAGTTTTTCTCATCAAAATCATAACTTTGGTGATGAATAATTATTTTTCAGGTGTAATTTTTTGTTTTTAAAGGCTTAATGGCTTATTATTTAGGTTTTATGGTGTTCAAATTTTTAAAATGAACCTATTTAGTTTAACTAGTCTAGTTGGCTTAATAATTTAAAAGGCTAAGTGGAGTTTGGTGTTGGATGACTACTCAATAAGTTCAATCTGAGTTTTTACACCACTTGTATACTATTTTATGAGGATTTAATGTTTATCTCACTATTCAATAGTTAATTTTCATGCAATTAGAGGCTTTTGGAGTTGATTGGTCTTGAGTTTGATGTGACTTATTGTCAAAGTGCCACATCTATTCTTATTTATCTTGTTAATTGAAGGCTTTCGACACTTCTAACCTGTTCAAACTAGAGTTCTCCATATAATATGTGGCATAGAATCAGTAAAGAGACTTTGACTTTTCAAATGGGTCCCACCATCTCTCTTCCAAACCAACCTTGGATTCATGCATGTTTGGTGAATTTTGGGAATTTAATGCTAATGACCTTTCAAATGGGCCCACCATATTCATATGCCAAGTTTGAAAAGCATGAAAATTTTGTAAGGGGAGAAGATTTTTTGAATATTTTAAATATTTTAAAGGGATTTAATCTTGATTTAATCAACCAATATTAATCCTTATCTCTTGGGAACTCCACTTAGGGATATTTTAGGTTTTGAAGCATATTTATTGGCTTAATCAAGTAATTTTTGGAATATTCTTGAAGTAGAACATAAATATTAATTGGCATCATTTATCAATAAAGGAAATATTTTGCATATGAGTTTTTTTTAATAGAATTGAGTGTAATTTTTGATTTTGTACCATCATATAAGTGAGATATATATCCCCTGTTTGCATGTCCTTTCCTCACATACTATGAAAATATCATCCTCTATAGGTCATTTGAAAACCTAGGGATAGATTTTGATTTTCAAGATTCTTTCAAGCCTTCTTTTGAAACACTTATGTTTAGGATTAAATGTAAAATTTTCTTTCAAATGTATAAGTGTGTCTTACTCAGTTTCAAAAACTTTTAGATAATATCAATCATTCAGGTGCATCACCCCATTTAGATAGGATTTCACATGTTAGTTTATTTCTCCCTTTTCATTCCCAAAAAATCAAAATATTTTAATTTTTAAAGACAAATCTTAAGGGAACTAACCATCACCCACACTCTAAGAAGTTCCAATTGTATCAACTAGAGAGATGGTGTGTTTTACACATCTTCAAGCTGCATGCACTCCAGAGTGATAACACCTACCAATGACACTTGCATAAATGGTTATTACCTAAAATAAGTATTAACATGAAGAGTGTGTTTGATCCAATTATATGAAAAGACTTTCTAAATTTTACAATAGTAGTTAGATCAACTTTTACATACTTGATAAAAGTATTCAATTGTCATATAATCTTAGTTTAATTTTTATTACATACCTAAATTATACAAATCTCAAACACAAAGGTGCAAAACCTATATACAAATAAATTGTATTTTTAATTGATGTATTTTCCACACTATTTTTCCCTTTTGAACATATATGTAATACTAAATCACGCATGAGAAGCATAGTGAACTTGATATTAACTTGGTTATACTAGAGGAATTCGATCAAAATGTCATGAAATAAAAGACATATATTCTAGAAAATAGGGAACTAGCCTATGTAAATAAAATGTTGAAAGTAGGAAAAATGTAATCTCAAAAAGCAATAAACTACTCTAATGAAAGAAAATTTTAGAAAATGGGAAACCTAACTATGAGATAAATAAACCCAATCTATTCTTACTTCTATTTCATAAATTTTTATCACTCATGGACATCTCTAGATGGTATAACCATGAATTAGGGCTTCAAAAACAAACCATTAAATGGATATGTTAGCTATTTACCTTAGAGATACTTTAAACATAAGGCATTATTACCTATGATCTCTAATATCTAATAAGGTATTATACATAAAGGTGTTAAATTTTTATGTTGTCCTTTATTTTCATGGTTTTTGTCTTGTAGAATCACTAGATCAAATATTCTAAATTCTTTAGGTTTTGATCCTGTATCGAACCATATTATGACCAAGTCCTAGTGTTCACTAAAATTTTATAAAGATTATGTCCTTGAATATTCCACTTATATTGTGTCTAAAAATTAGGAGTCTACTTTCTCATTGGGTTCCATATATTCTTTCATGAACTGATACATTGCCAATTTGAGCATAATTAGGAATATTGGCTAACATTCATACATAAGCAGGCATGGTGAAGCCTTGAGGGCATGTTTTTATCTAGTTTCATTTGACCACAATGCATATTTAGTAGATAATGCCACTCTCTTGTATTAATTACAAATGACATATTGATAACATAAATAATATTTTTATTTATAGATTCAACCAATCCATTTCCTTGATGGTAATGATTAGATGATGATCTAATGATAATTTGGTTGTCATGGGTCCATTCAGTGAATTTGACTGATTAAAATTTTGTCCAATTATCACAAACTTGAGAGATGGTAGTACCAAGCCTTATTTTGATGTTTTATTCAAGAAAAAGGGTTACATTTTGTGCTTTAGAATTCTTTGTCACTTTTTCTTCAATTCACCTACTGTAGTAGTCTATAGCTGTAAGTAAAAACTTATGGCTAGATGAGGAATTTAAATTGATGAAATCAGTGAAATCCAAGTCCCATTGAGAAACTGGTATTCCTTCAATCATAGTTTATAATGGCATGGTTTCATGTACTTATATTTTTAAAAATACTTGGCATTTATGACATGTTCTCACATGGTTGTGAACGACCTTAAAGACAGTTGTCCAATAGTAGCCCATTCTAAGAATCTTATGTGATGTGGTTTTTCTAAATGGATGATCACTACCTATATTCTAATGGAAGTTCCCAATTATTTCATGAGATTCCTCATGTGATACACATCTCAAATAGATTCCTAATAATCATGTAATGAGCAAGCTTAATCCTTAGGGATATTTTTTATTTTTTGGTTAGTTTAGGATGACAAGTACCTATGAGTAATTATTGAGTGATATTAACATACCGGTATCTTGTAGATACTTGGGTCTTGAGGACTTCCTCAATGGTGATATGGGGATTAGGTTTAGTCATAATGTGAATTATGCCTTACCCTCTAAAAATTTTAACAAGATTTATTTTTATGTCAAACTCTTGCAACTTTGTCATGCATTTGCATTTGTGTTTTACTAATTCATTTTATCGTGGAGTGAGCTTAATAGTTAATTTTATTCCTAAAAACATAATGCCAAATTTTATTTACTACTTTAATAAGATCATAAATATTCTTATATATTATAGCATATTTGATCAATGCTTCCTTCAGATTTATGGGGATGAATAGAATAGGGTGCTTAATTTCATCCCTTTTTTGGGTAAGCATAGTAGTGATTATGTACTCTGAAGTAAATGAATATAAAAACAAATATTTTTGAAGTCTAGGCTGATTAGTACTAGGGTCTAAGTAATGACATCCTTGATTCTTGGAAAGACTTTAGGGCTACTAGTGTCCATTCTATTTTGGTCTTTTATTTAAGAATTTCATTTAAAGGCCTAACAATGTCTACAAAACTAGAGATAATTTTCATCACAAAATTGATCACACTAAAGAATGACTTGAGCTCTTTTTTACTGCTTGGGAGTGTTATCCTTGAGATCCCTTGAATTTGATTTCAATCATTTATGATCACATCTTTGGTGATTATGTTTCCCAATAATTTACCTTCTATGCCACCAAATATGATATTATTAGGGTTGATAGATATGTTGAACCTTATGCATATTTCAAATATTGATTGTAAATGGCTTATATAATTAGTTCTATTCTTTGAGACAATAGTGAGGTCATCCATATAAATGATTATGCATTTACCTATTATTCATTAAAATTCATAATCCATGGCCCATTAAAAAGTGGATCCTATTTTAATCAATTTAAAATTCATATTGTTGTACACATAATTACTCCACTTTATAGTAAACATTAGTCTTCATTATATCCTCTGATTCCATTAGTTTTTAGTTATAACTTGAGAACCCATCTAAGAAAGACATCATTAAAAAAATTCTTACTACCTAAATTACCTTGTCTAAATAAGAAAAAGGGTAGTTTTCCTTACCATATTCTTCATTTATATTCCTAAATTCAAAACACAATCTAATTTTCCCATTATTTTTTTACAAATACCAAATTGGTAACCTAGGTTGAATGTCTGATGGGAAACACAATACCAACACTTATAGCTTTTATACTTAATTAGAGATAAGGGGTTCCAATAGTGGATTGATTGGAATTTATCTTTTTTTAATTGGTTTATGGTCCTTCTTCATTGGGATTATATGTGTGATGACTCTCAAGCTAAAAATATTTAAGTCCTCATAAGTTCATGAATTCATGTCCTTATATTGAATGAACAAATCTCCTACCTTTATATTTTACTCCTTATTGTAACTAAGGCCAATGTTGATGTATTGTGGATCATTATAATTCCTTAATTTTTCTATGTTAAACTCAGATTCGTTAATATTGGGTTGTATCTGCTCCTAGGATTGAGGATCTATATCAAATGTTCTTTCCAAGGAAACCATTCCCAAAGGTAAATAATTTTCCTTGAGTTGGATAACCTCTTATTCTCCCAATTCATCTTGGCATATATATCCAAAATCTTTATAATCAATGATTTGAGATTCAAACTATACTAAGATAGTAAATATTTTTACAATCTACTGGTCATATTTAAGTACCTATAAATTCTTTAATTATTAGGAATCAATGGGAAAGTTATGAGATCTAGATGAAATATCTATAGCTTAGATTCCTGTAATGGTGCCAAATTGGTAGCTAAAGTATCTAATGAATCATTTGCTTGGTTTAGTGCTATATGAATCATCACTATATTAAACACTTCAAATGATTAAATATGATCCCAATCCTTGTGTTTGTACTTTTTGAGATATGAAAACTTACACTAGTACTATTTCTTGACTTGATTAATCACCATCTCTAAATATCCATGAATTATTAGATGTTTAGAATTATTATTGAGGGAAAATTATAGTCACAAGAGGAGTGATTCATACTTTTCTCTATTGTTCATGTAATGAAATTACAATATGTATGTTTCTAGGTACTTTTCAACCTATGAATTAATCAGTTTAACACCAACACTTAGTCCTTGTATAGATATTACACCATCAAAATGAAGAGTCCATAATTATGAAGGCCCATGAAGTTTTGAATCCTATATTTCATACTTCATGGTGAAGGTATAAATCCAAAGATGAGGAAAGTTATAACTAACTTCTTAATTCTTGGCATTTTATTTCATAATAAGATTATTCATCCTAGGATCCCAATCAATTTCAAATTTATTTAGAATTCCTCTCCATGATAGAAAAATGTGGGAAAAATATGTCACCACATATCCATTTAGTGTTTTTAACCAATCCTTGCTTAGAATAAATCCATATCCTTGTAGGATATCTACCATGAGTATGTTTATAGTAATTTATATGCATGGCTCAAATGCAACTTGAATATGTATGTTGTTTAATTCGCCTACTATGATTTTCTATTGTATTATATAATTAAAAAATAGCTATCTTAGATGGGCTTAGAGTCAACCCAATATTTTAACATATGGGAATTAACATTATAGTGGATGAAGCTATAAAATCAACTAACCAATTTTATATATTATTAACAAATGATCTAATAGTCAACAAGAAGGTAGGCACCTCTAGCTTACTTTTATATATAATGTTTGTATGAGTGGATTTTGGCTTGTCTACAATGGGTTTCCCTATAATAGACTTCCATAGGAGTTCTTTTTATTATGTAATCTGGTCCAACTCATGAAGATTCATGTTTGATTTTATTTTCTTCATATCCTCCAAGATCTTGTATCCTAATTTGTTCTACACCTTAGTGTTCATTGGTTGTTCATTCCCCTTTGGGTGAGGTAGATTGTTATTAGACTTCATATTTGGGAGAATATTAGTGTTGTTTGGAGAATTAAGAACCATGAATGGTTACTTATTCCTCAAATTTTAATTACCTTTTTACAATTAGTGGAAAGAATGGATCTCATCCTAATTTCACTCAAGTTCATTATCATATTCACTTGGAAAAAGAGACTCGTAAGTTTTGAATATCATAGTTATGCTTGAAGAACTAAGAGAATGGGGTGGTTATAGTGGATTATTCATTAAATCCTATCTCATCATTTTTATTTAAAATATTCTAAACACTGTACAAAAGTCAACACAATCAAGCTCACCATGTTGTGATGTGTTTTGAAATCTACATAAATTAGGCAAGGATATGTCTATTAGGTTGATCTCAAATAAATTATTAGCTTGTGTTGGGCCCCAATTTTGAATAACATTTTGGCTAATTAATTTTGATGATAAGCAGTGTAAGAGAGACATGACATAAAAGACCATAGTATGGAAGACCATGTTGTAGAATAACAAAGTCTGATGGAATAAATAATCATGATACATGGATAATATAATAATGTAGGGCTTGGATATTGGTAGAAGACTTGGGAAAAGCAGGAAAAGTGTAGATGATTATGGATTGGTTCACAAGAATATTGGAAGATACTAATTCAAGTGAAAATCAAGCACAATCCCATAGGAAGATAGGATTTCGATGATGAGGATCTAGCATAGAGAGAATATAGGGGTATTTAGGCTTAGGTCTTTAGGAACTAATTGTAAGTAGCTTCCATGACTTAGTTTTTTAAATAATCATTAGAAATTCATCTTGTTTATATTTACTTCTATAACTAAATGGCTGGGGGAGACTAAGTATAAATACCCCTTGTTCTACTTAGTGTTGATGTTGATGATTTGTTTATCATTATAATTATAGAATCATTCTAATCTTGAAATAACTTATAAATGTAATGGAAAGAAGCCTATGTTGATGAAATGCTCGTGTTCATCTATTTATAGCTATAATGGAGTTGATACTATTTTTTATCATCTCAATCCAACTTTTCTTTTTGTTTGTTAAGTGATGAAGGAATAACGCACAATTATATATGTAACTAAGGACAAGTTTAGAAAAAAGTGCTTGTTTGAGTTGCCTATCTTAGGAAAGTATATGAATACACCCTCAAGTGACAAAACCAATAGGAAATAGTCATAAGTTATGTGATTTAGGTGAGTGCATGAGAACCTTTTATAGATGATATGCTAGTTCTCTAGTCCATTAAAACTCTTATTTTATTAGGTCCATAATTAGGGAGAAGATATGCCAAATTATAGGGATAATACATTCTAGATTAAATTAAAAGAGCCCAACATTTTGATTCTATTTTTGGGAATCATAATGCTTATTTACACAATAGTGGGAAGATGTTTGAAAATATATCTTTGGAGAAAGTTAAATGATGGGTTACTAGAGTAGAAGAAAATTTCACTTTTTCATATATTGAACTAGGAGTTTCCACACACATATGGGTAAAACATCATGTGTATGATTTACTCTATGAAGATTTCTTTATATTAGTGCCCATTCACTTTCATGCTTTAATTTTAGCATATGTGTAACCCCAATCAAGGAACTACAGATGAAAAATCATTTGGTCAATAGAATGTCAATTAGCCTTCAAAATATTAGGAGCTCTTTAGATACATATAGTGAATGTTTAGTGATGAGGAACCTTGAATAGTTATATTTTGGAATACATGGTCTCAACATACTCCTATCTAGAGGAATCCCAGTTTCACTTCCTCTAAGAATTGCATGGAAGGTATCTTAGGGACTTTTCGCTCAATATTAAGAATATTATAGTAGATTATAAACTTCAAAGATTCTTCATAGATGTTTAAACTCTTCTCATGTGAGTAATGTAGTTGATGGGGAAATGAAGGTCACACTTTGATATGATATTGTTGATTCAACATGGTAGCTAGTTAGCAGTAGTTGCAAAAGTGAAATTATGATGAAGCTAGGTGAAGGGATATGATTGAAATAAATCTAAGGAGGGGTTGGGAGGACTCAAGAAGCATAGTGAGGGTATATAGGGAATTGGAAAGGCATAGGAGGAATGCTCAATCACAGTATCACACCCAACACTAGCTCAAGTATGCTCAATAAAAACAAGGCATGTCTTGGTGAATAAAGAACCAAGTAAGGATAGGCCATTTCCCTACCCATAATGCATGTTCATGATTTTGAATTAGATGGTGTTCTTATATGCAATTGGGATACATATAGTGTATAATCATAGATTAAACCTATTATAGATACTTTTGAAGAACAAGACCAAGATAATAGTTTTTATTGCCTTATTCTCATTACAAGAAAATTATATGATTTATTTTTGAATTATTGGTGAACTAAGAATATCTAGTGGGTAGAGTATTAACCCATCCATAGTTAATTAGTCTATTTCTATGCCCAACATATCAGCTGCTTTTTTTTATTGTAGGAGGTAGTACCAATGGTGGTTTAGTCAGAAGATTTAGAGGTGGCACATGAGGTATTATTGGACCTCCTCTATAAGATTTAAGAGGGACTAGAATTGCATGAAAACAAGATCCATTTATAAAACCTCATTCACTCACTATTTACTATGAGATGATGCTCCATTTACCTAAGTATAATGGTGTGTAAAATTCAGTAGAACACGTTCACAAGTGTGAACTTATCTAATCATCATGTGGAATTACATCTAATGAGTGAAAGGAAACTCAGTTTTACCCCATTATTTTAGACTGTGTGCACATTTGGTATTGTAAGTTTGATCTACATCAAGCTATGGTGAACTACAAAAAACTAAAGGTAGTTTTTCTCAAGGAATTTGATATCCCATAATTTGAACAATAGAGCCTTACTACCTTGAAGGACATTAAGTAGTACATAAATGAGAGTGTGTCTGAGTATGATGCACATTTAAAGATGTTTACTTCTAATCTTTCTTTTGAGATAAACACAACTTAGCATGCTTAGTGGTTCATAAGAGTCTTGTTGTTTCCCTTCTAATGCACCTTATCCTAAAAGACCATCACTAACTTGCATGAGGACTTAGAAGCTACCCTTCATGCTAAATTTATTTCAATCATAGACATAGTTATTATTCACTTTATCAAGGCTTAGATTATTGCTATGGAATCTCTATTAGAAAATTTCACTAGGAATAGAACTCACAATACTCACAATGGTTTGTGTTGTGTTGACTTTAAATCTAAAGGTTATAATAGGAAGATTTACCTAAAAAAGAGTATTTGCATTGTGATGAAGCAATCCTATGAGATTTTATATGAATATAATGATGTGAGGGATTACCCCCTACTTTAGTGCACTACATAATCAAAGGTGTCATCATATTATAAATATGTGATGCATATACTCATGATACTAATGATTTTTAACTTATTAATGGGATTCATGAAGCATGTGCATGTGATACTCACTAGACTTATGTTTCTAATAAATATGAAAATAGAGGAGGTAAATATTATAGAGTTCATGGTTATGGACATGGAGGTGGTCATTTTGCACCTAGAGCTTGTAATAAGTGTGACTATCTAGAGTACTAATAATGTGATTACCTGGTTTATCCCATGCATGTGTTTTATAAGAATGATAATCATTTAGAGGAAAACCCAGAATTATATACTTACATCACAAAGGAGTGAAATGAAAAGGGTGTTATAATGATAAGAATTGAAAAGACTCAATGGATACCATACACTACTAATCTGAATGGTCCTAAGGTCAACATTGCTATATGAAGTGGTGTTCTATCCTAGTCCATGTCAGTCTAACCCACTAATAAGGTTTAATGGGAGGAGCCTCATGTGATTCATTATTTGGATGTTCAATAATATAAGGAAGTATTACATAACATAATGACTTTGGTGTGTGAGATGTAAGGAGATATTTAGTTCCTCAAGGATAGAGATGTTGATATGCATGTTAAAATGTATAAAGATCTAGATATTTAAGACTTGGTGCATGTTGAGTTCCATGAGTTATGTAAATGACTCCTTGATGAATACATTGTGCCCATTTTATGAATATGGCTAAATAATCAAGAACCTAGGCCTATAGAGGATCATTGATTGAACCATGCATAATGACAAGACACTCATATCCAACCTAATACAAAGGGAGATAAAGAAATCTTGGTAAATGCCACTATTGATGGATGGATCATTGAGGATATCCTAGTTGGTAAAGTTGTTGAAGTAAATGTAATCACTATGGATGCTTGGAGGAAGATGGAAAGCCCTATGTTTTACCCTTATCCTCATGTTTTTCATGGCTAATAAGACTTGTACACTACCTATTTTAGTCCTTAAGGATTCTACCATAGATATTTTAGGTGTCATTTTAAAAGTAAAATTTGAAGTGATAAGTTGGATAAATTTAATGATTTTCCAACTCTCCTAGGTCACCCTAGTTGTTTAATGAATAATGATAACTTACACTTCAAAAAATTATATATTAACTTTGAAAATTATGATCAATGTGTCATAATTCCTTTAGACCATGCTAAATGACTTCCTTTTTTTGATATAATTAACACTCAATAAGACATTAATCATATCTACAATGTCATAGCTCATACTCTATGCACTTAAGCTATTTTTTCCTGAGTATCTATGGGTTCATGCATTTTATCATACTCTATGCACTTGAGCTGGAACATGGTATGCACATGAAGTATGGCACATGGATATATATTCTTGGTGTGTCCTTAAAGGTAATATGATTGAAGATATATATTAATCATATCCTTAGATGTATTTGTGTCTCACCATGTAAACCATGGATTAGGCTATTATAGGTGATCCCACACTGATTGAAGATCCCATCAAACATATACATGTTACATAAGAGGAGATCTTGAAAATTTTCCAAGAACCAAATATGGAAGCATTATTTCCTCCACCACTTGAATCTAAACTAGAACATGCATTAATAATATATATTAAAAAGTTAAAGGTTGTTTACTAAGTTGATGAAGGCACTAGTTTTGACTTGTCAGATTCATCTATTGATCACTTGGCTTTGCATACTAAGTATTTCATGCATAATGTCCAAGACACCATATATAATTACCAACATACATATTTAGATCCTTTTATGATGATCCATAATAATATTAATATAAATGATGTACCCAAGATGGTCATTATGAGGAAATATTAGTCTGATACTAAGATCTCCAAGGTATTTAAACTATTAAAAGAGTATCAAGAATTTTTTCCATAGAATTACCCCAAGATGAAATGAGTTCACTATTCATTGGTAAAGATGAACATCAAGTTGGTAGAGGGTGATAGACATGTTAGAAAGAGACCTTATAATATGAATCCTAACTCATGCACTTGAATCAATGAAGAGATTGATAATAGGTTATGTGTTAGAGTTATGAATCCTATTGACTAGTATGAATGGGTGAGCCCCATGGTCATCAATGTAAATAAGGATGATTGTATCCATGTTTTTGTGGGATGTTAGGTACTTAATACTAATTTTGTGACCATCCCTTTTTTGATGCCCTTCACTAAGGAGATATTATAAGGAGTTGTTGGATGTGAGATTTATACTTTCACTAATGGATTCTCTAGATATCATTAGGTCTAGATGGTACAAGAATATAAACCAAAGACCAAATTATAACTAAATCAGGTTCATTCTATTACAATGTAATGCCCTTAAATTTGAATAATGATCCTACTTTTTTTTATCATGGATTGTGATCAAGGTTTTCAAAGATTTTATTCATAAATTCTTTTAAGTATACTTAGATGATTGGATCATTTACGATTTAGTGCAGGATCATTGTGTTAGTCTTATCCTTATGCTTGAGTTCTACCAACACCTTTAAATTTATTTAAATTTAAAGAAGTGTGTTTTTACTACCCCATTTGGAATTATTCTAGGTCATGTTATTTGTCATGATGGACTCTTGGTGGATCCAACAAAGACTACAGTCATTATTTACCTTCTAGTGTTGACCACATAGTGATAGGTTTATGCCTTCCTAAGACACATGAGATACTATCATAATTTAATTTGGGGTTATGCTAAGATCATTTTAATGCTAGAAAAACTACTTAAATAGAATGGTAAATTCATCTGGACTAATGCTCACCATTAGGCATCCATTACACTTAAGTAAAAGTTAATTACTGCCCTCATTTTCTAGTTTCTAAAATGGACAAATCCCTTTCATGTGCATTTTGATGCTTTAGGAATAGAAGTAGGCACTATCCTTATTCAACCTAGTGAGCACAATCTTGATCATCCTATCTATTTAACTACTTGGAAGCTCACTCCAAATAAATGGAATTATTCATCTATAGAATGTGAAGCCTTA
Source organism: Torreya grandis (assembly GCA_037957365.1). NCBI lineage: Eukaryota > Viridiplantae > Streptophyta > Pinopsida > Cupressales > Taxaceae > Torreya > Torreya grandis. The sequence goes on along the minus strand of JARHVA010000595.1, from coordinate 1,800,314 downwards.
TCCATGGTATACATGCTTCAAAATTTCTATCAGTATTTATTTTCCACTCTATTCATTTTATTTATAGACCATGAATTACTAATATACCTAGTGAATAAGCCAATTTTACATGGATGCATTTATTAATGGATTGTGTTTTTCAAGAATTCTAGTTTTTGATGATAGCAAAATTAGGTAAGGCTAATTTTTGACCTAATCACTTATTATTCATTGAATCTATTGAAATATTATGACATTGATGATGACTTACCTAATATACAACTTTTTAAAGTCATGTGTGTGCCTAAGGAATTGGAGGATATCCTAGATGTTTTGAATACATGTTCAACACCAGCCCACCTTAGCACTCAAGAGATGAATGATTTTGTTGTTAATGTTTCTCCTTTCTAAATCATTGTGGATTTCCTTCATAATAGTGGATATGATGAAGTATTACAATTCTATGTCATGCAACATGAGGGTATTGAGTTTCTTTAGTAGGTTTATAAAAGTGTCACCAAAGGAAATTATGCTGGTGGTGCCACAACATGAAATTTTCTATTATTTGGGTTTTGGTGGCCTTATTTGTTTAAGGATGCTAAATTTTATGCATTCCAATGTGATATGTTTTAGTGCATAGGTAAACTAAACTGAAAGGATGTTATGCCCCTTCATTTGATCCTGACACATGAACCCTTTGAGAAATGGAATGTTGATTTTTTAGCTCTATTACTCAAACATGGAGAAATACTAGAGTGTGATATGTCATTAACACCATTGATTACCTCACTCATTGGGATGAAGTAGTGCTAAGTTAAGATTGTACTACTACCACTAATACTATATTTATTTGGGAGAATATTATTATAAGGTATGGATGTATATTAAGTTTGACTAGTGATTAGGGAACTCATATAATTAATGAGACCATATACATAATTTTGGCTTAGTTAATGATTTTGTACCAAAATATTACACCTTACTACTCTTAGGCCAATGGCGTAGCTGAAACATTTAATAATATCTTAAGTAATACATTGATGATTATTTACAATGTTGATCACACTAACTAGGATGATCATGATTTTTTGGTATTATGGGCATATAAAAACACCTAAAAATGATTTAATAAGATCACCTCATCTAATCTTGTGTTTTGTGTTGAATACATTATGCCAATTGAGTTTCTTATACCCTCTCTAATTATTATGCATGTTGGTTGGTTAGATGATGAATAATAAATGAAAGCACACCTAGATGATTTAGTCTAGTTGGATGAAACTTATTTTTATAGATAATTGGAGTCAAGGAGTGGAGAAGTAGAAATAGAAGGCTTGACATGATCAACATCTTAAGAATAAGACTATTTATCTAGGTATACAGGTATTGGTTTATGACTCCAAGTTTGTGTGCCATTTGGGAAAACTTCATGTCCATTGGGATGGTAAAATTGTTATTCATATTATTTATCCCAAAAAAACATGTAAATTCAAGTGGTTGGATATCTAATTTATTTTAATCCATTTCAATGGTAGTCAATTTTGCCCCTACTATTCTGATTAATGTTTTCTTCTTTTGTAATAAGACATGTGCCACTAGTTTAATTTAGGATTTTGGTTTGTTTTTCAATAAGGTGTGGCATTGGTTGTGTGACCTTGCTTAAGTTAAGATAAACTCTTGGTTATTTTATTTTATTTTATTTATCATTTCATGGAAGACCACACAAATTCACTGTGGGGTAAGAATGGTGAAAGATTAAAAACTATAGACTGCCAAGGAAATGGTAAAAGGGAATGTGTATGGGAAAAAAGGGCACATAAATGTAAGTGTATGAGGACAAGTGGATACACAGGATGTGGTGTATAATTTTTGTGAATATTTCAAGAAAATAAATGAAGTTCCCACACTTGAATGGAACTTTTTAAATTTATTTACAACTATCATGCACTTACAAAAAAGTGCAGGATGGGATAGATGTGTTAAATGTGAGAAATATAATTATAATAGTGAGAATGACAAATGTGAATTATGGTAATACCATTAGAGGAATTAAATGTGTGAATTTATGGATGAGGTAATGGGGAATTAAATGAGGATTACCCATTTAGGCTATAAAAGGTTAAACACATATCATTTTTACACTTTACTATTGTCAATTCAAGAATTTACAGAGAGAGAAGAATGTTTTCAAGATACCAAAATGGTGTTTATCAAATATAAATGAATAAATTGAGTGTTTTTTAGTTAATTAATTATGGTGAATAGGAAAATTGTTGAAATAATTATTGAATAAGCGTAGGTTGAAGGAATTACAAGTTGTAGGTGTCAACATCTACCATTTGAGGACTTTGAATTAGGAGAGTCAAAGAAGTTAAATAAGTAATTATGTATCTATTCAAGGAGGGTCAAATAACCACACCTAAACATTTTATATCCTTGGAGGGTGATGAAGTTAAATAAAAAGGCTTAGCATAATGATCCCTTACCTATAATTCATAAGGAAGAAGAATTTGAGAGTGTAAAAGTACATCTAATTTTAATAAGAGTACTTATTGAGTCTAGTGCACATAAGGAAAGTTTACCAAAATAGGTTGAGGTAATGGATAAGACATAATATATGATGGTTCACTAGGAAAATAAGAGAGTTATAGTACCTCTTACACCCTTAGGGTTGTTTGAGGAGATGCAATATCTTAAAGCAATGTTACACATAGAGAAGTGGGAGTTGAATGTGCTAACCTACCATGTTTTTGACTATAATCATTGACAACTTGGGAATGATGTGGAGTTACAATGTGACTAATAGGTTGAGTACCATAATACCTATAATGATCTTATTTATGACCTAACTATTTCTAATGGTCTCAGTTATGCAAAAAATTTATAAGTATTTAATCTACCATACTTCAGGAAACTTGCAAAGACTGTAAAGTTTATTTTCTCACGTGTGCATGAGAATTTATTATATTTTGAAGGGTTTAGGATGTAGATCACATCTCAAATATTTAGTAAAGTCATAGTTTTAAAATCCTTAGGCACTGAACTTGGTGGATATTTTGAAAATCAAGAGGAAATTGAGAATACTATGATGGTGTTTGAATATAGGAAGCAAGGCCATGTAATGCATTTAGTAATTATTAAAAATACCATGCTTAGAGTGGCCATGCACTTTATTATGACCAATTTTGGAGGTTTTTATAGGTCAAAAGAAGTGGACATGGTGAAATTTTATGTCTTCCATTAGGTTACTTGTGGAATTAAGTATAATTAGTCACAATATTTTGCTAAGAGAATTATTGTAGATGTAGAAAAGGCCCACTACCTACCTAACCAAAAAATTTATTATGACACTATTATTTTATTATTAGTTTATTATGAAATTGGTGTACAAAATTACATATGTGGTAAATTGAAATGGGCTTACCCCCTTAATAATAAGTCTCCTACATAATGTTTTAAAGCCTTCACTTGCCCTAGCACTATAATCCCTTCCCTTAAAGCTAAGATTAAAGGATGGTACAATGAAATGAAATAATACTTTATAAATAAGTGGAAAATTCCAAAATAATTGACTTCTTATCTTAGAGACCAATCTTGGTTTGAATTAAAACAACATTTCTCTATAGTGTGTACTTGGATGAGCCCTTCAAGTGACTTATCTAGATGTCTCAAGTTGACATATGCCTTCACTACCAGATATATACTTAAATCCATAAATAATATATATGATGTGCACCTTATAAATATAGATACTAAAAATATTAAATTTGAGACTCATAATCTCTATCAAATGAATCTTTATCTAGGGAAAAACGTAGATAGAGAGAAATTGGAATCGGATAATATCAACATTAAGTTCAACATATTTTGGTCAATAATTATATTCATTCATTATTTTATATGTTAAACATATATAGCAATAGATTGAGGAGTGAATATGATAATAAGGAAACTATTCCACCCCCACTAGATATTGGGAAGCATAGGAAGTAGAAGAGGTAAGGGGACGATGCGATAACTAGTGCTCAATCTAAATAAGGTAAGAAACAAATGACTACCCCTTCCCCACCAAAGGATAATGTGCTATATGTAAACTAGAAGGCCCTAATCTTGTGACATAATAGATTCCTCTAAAATAAGAAACTTTAATGCCTAAAGATGTTGGCTTATAATAAAAGGCAATAATTCCAAAGGTGATACCTGAAAGGGAACTAATTTAACAATTTTGGTAATATTGCAGTATTATTCCTAATTTAATTAAAGGGTCTAAGTAGTAAAATTAGTAAATAAAAAGACATTAATTAAGCTACTAATTTGATTAAATTAATTTAAATTTAAACTTTTATAAAAAATATTAATAAGGAGGAGAAAATAAAACTTAGTTGGAAATTGATTGATCTAACTGAGACAAAGGTTGGAATTTACTATGCAAGGTTGAGACACTATCACAAAATAAGATCTAAACATCACTTTATGACTGGATAGAAGCATCAAAACTAGATAGTACTCATACAAATTCTATAGTCCACCTCTACTGCTATTGTCCTAAGGATCTAAACTTTTTGGGTTTTTTTCACCATGTCTATGTGACTTTATCTATAAAGTTTCATCAATTGAAAATATATATAGCTCCTTATAGATTAGATTATTTATTTAAACCCTATATTCCATTATGATTTAACCAATTTTAAGTAAGAGGAGGGGTTAGTGTGTGTAAGATGCACTAGACATGCTTCACACCCCATGTGTGGGCATGCTACCTACATACCAATACTTTGAAGAGGGATCAAGCCATATGTAGTTCTACAAATTGATGTGCTTTATGAAATTGTGTATATGAAGATTTATAATGCTAAACTAGATGTACTTGAGGTGGCTAGGGACTGGTGCAAGGATTTTAATTGACTTGAAAGTGTATAGGTTATTTATATGCAGAGAATAGGGAAGATTGCTTGAGTAGTATTGCTAGGTTAGTGATATTTGCCAACCCTATCCAAATGATCTTTTAATATATTTTTATAGGGATTTATTATTCATGGGTTGAATTTAATCATGATAGGATGACAAGGGTAAGAATGGGGAACCAAAGTAAATTGACCATTAGGGCTAAAAATGGGCTTAGATAATAGCACTTAAATTAGATAGTAGTGGCACTGATGCTATAGTCTAAGTGTGACTCTACTATCCTAAGTATACAAGACCTAAGGGAATTTATTTGGCATAAAAATAGGAGTCTATCTTAAATAAGATCAATTATAAAAGGATATAGATGACTAAGAATCAGTGAAAATAATCCTAAGAGGGTCATGAAAGCAAACATGAGGAACCTAAGGGTTGGGTGTCATTAACCATGCTCAAGTTACCAATTTTTGAATTTTATATGACTACATTTTCCTCCCCTTATTCTAGAGATGTAGCAAAGTGAAATACTAGGATAAAGGAAAAATATAAAGAATACTTGAACTTACCTACAAGGGTAAAGCTCATGAAGTTATGTGATGTTAGGTGTGCATAAAGAGAGCATGTTATGAAGTGTGAGTCTACAAGAGAAAACAAAAATTAGATCATTTCTTATTAGATATGTTATATCTAAAATAATAATGTTCAAATCTAGGTAATAGAGAGATAAAGAGAAAGGAATGGATACACCTCACTGGGTATGTAGACAAATATGAAACTTGTTTTGATGTTGAGTGATGGTGATTAATGTTAGATGTGTGTTAAACCAAGAGTAATTTCATGAATGGAGCTAAGTGATCAATTCCATATAAGTAGATTAAAAATACAAAGGCTAGCCCTTTGGCTCCATCATCACCCACTAAGTGAAGCTTGGTGGTCTTGCATGTATTAATCAATTTTTGGACTATGTATCCAATCCCTTTGAATAAGTGGCTCAAGATTACAAAGGTTAGCTATTACTTTGGCTCCATAATTTCCCTATGAAGTGAATCTATGAATTGATACCAATATGAAATATATGTAGTATGAGATGGCTCCTAAATCCCATGAATATACTATGTTCTGACAATGTTGGCATGTATAGCTAAATGTATGCTAAAAACTAGGCCACTCTTAGCCACTCCAAAATATGTAGATTAGGATTGTATGAAATCCACTCCAAAATGCTACACTAGGCTTGTATGAAATCCACTTGGGAACTTAGTAACTCAAGAAGAAAAGAAAACAAATATGCTACACACATTGCCCCCAATCACTAGTGTCTAAAACATGGATTCTAATCTAGAAGTTGTACCAACTAACCTATCTAAAACTAGAAGTGAAAGTCACCATGCTATGCATGATGCCCCCTATATCTAGCTTCTCTAAGTAAAACTAGACTAAAACTACTCAATCTAGTCTAGTTTGTAGCTAACAAAACTGTAACTAAACTTATCTTTCTATCTATTTCATGAAAATATGGTTTTTTTATTATTTGGATATGAGCATAGAATGTGGAAACTAGTGTCACCAATTCTATTGTCTAAGTTGGGTGTTGTTGTCCAAGGCCAAATATGGTGACTATTCTAGATTCTTGATAGTTTTTTTGGTCTATTTTGACTATTTTGATGTCTAGTTACTATTTTGAGTGTGTTGAATGCTATTATTTTGACTGTTAGGAGCTTTGATCTTTGATAAAAAACCCCTATTTATTACTCCCCCCTGATTTTAGGTTAGTAATGAAGACTTTTCAATGACTTCCCTCAAAATATATAGTCCTGTAAGTGTGTTATATTACTAAGATACATGATATAACAATAATAATTAAAAAAAAAATCTCAAGATATAACATGATTTGTATTGAGAGATTGTTAGATCATTAGGAGTATGCCTAAATATATATAACAATGTAAGAACATGTGTATTGTAATGAACTAGAAATGAAATTCTAATTATTGTTTAGTTGGAGGGATGGAGCATGATATCCATCATGGCATCTAAGAAAGCAAGATAATGCATGATATGGATCATGGCATTACAAAAAATGAGAAGCAATCAAGAAGCAAGCACACAAGGAAAGAATCAATAATCATACAAGGATGGCCAAGGGGCTAAGAAAATAAGGGACATGGGCACATGTCACTCAAACTAGAAATCAAGAATACACAACATGTTTAAATACCATATACACATATAATTGAAGAAAGTAAAATTGGCATGGGAGCCACAATCATATAGAGGAGTATAGGTAAAGGACATTGTAGAATGTCCCAAGGCACACACATTAATAGAAATAAAGGATATTGGCAAATGTCCTAAGGCACATACATGAGACAAATAAGAACTAAGAAATGTAAAAAATTTAGGTATATTAAGGAAGAAAATAAAACATGTAAGGAAATAGAAATACAGTCACAACTAACTAATCAAAGAAAGAGAGAAAGTATGTGAGAAATGTGAGGACAAGACTAGGTATATACTAAGAAATACACAATTGATATATACTAGTGAGTTTTGATAGAGTAATCTATGTAAGCGAGTGAGTATTGTACATCAACATGATAACTAGAATGTGTGGTATATGAATGGCATAACTTAGATGGTGTATTCATGTAGAAGATTCCCCCAGTGGGTATGTATATTGATGTAAAAGTGGAATGCCCCTTTAATGGGTAGATTGAAGTAATCAAAGAGCTAGATGTCACTGCACACACTCAAAATAAGATCAAGTGAAGCATGGTAATGTAGATAAATTGAAAAAAAATAAGCATAAAACATGAAATCTATGTCTAGCATGGTAGTAGAAATGTAAATCATGGATCATGCATGCAATTGAAATGTTTTTTTATGTTTTTGAATTATTTGCATGTTTTCGTATTTTAAAATATTTGAATATTTTTAGATTTTTCAAAGTTTTTAGATATGTATAATCAAGTATAAGAAACTATGTACAGGTAAGTAGGGAAAGGATGAAACTAACCAATGAGTCTCATCTAAAACTCCCTATCATGGTGTCTTATATCAAGGAGAGGAATTGTGCATGATTGTGAAGCATGATGGAAATGTTGAGACTGTGGCTCTGAAAGTTATATATGTTTTAAATGCTCTAAAATATCTAAAGTAGAAACAAAATATGGGGTACCCTAAAATGCTAAGAAGTTGATACAAGTTTAGGGCTCTTATAGACCCATCTAGTAGTAGGAGAAGCTTTTTGAACACGTGCTCTATGAGTAGATGAATGAAATCTCAATGATACTACTCTAGGTGTGAACACTATAGCTAGAAGCAATCTAGAATCTTGAAGATATGGAGATGTATGAACTCTTTATGCTGGTGATGGATACCTCAACTATGTATAAATCAAAAGTAGAAGAGGAATTATAACTAGTAGATAAACTAAAATTGGAGGCTAAACTGAAACTAGTGACTATAATATAGAAAACAAATTTGAAGTGCAGAGTGGTAATGCATATGGAACTCCACCAGCTCTAATAATCTCATTGTAATGAATTAATTTCATACATATATGTATTGTAGAAGGTACTAACAATGTTTTTGAATCCATGGTCAACTAAGTAACACATCAAAAACTCCTACACTAGGAACAATAGTGAACGGTGTGGTCACATGTGTTAGACCCACTTTTGGAGGAAGTACAATCTCATCCAATGAAATCTATATATGCCCATTGAAACTACTAATAAATATGTTTGTTGGTGTAATATCTTACTCTAAATATCCTAAATACTATAACAATGTCATAGTGAACATGTTCACACTAGATCCATTATTTATTAAAACACTATGAATAGGATGATTATGAATATGAGCTCTAATAAAAAGTGCATGATAATCTGTATCATCCTCAATGATATATTGCTCTAAGAAGGAGATGGAAGATCTATCTAGAACTCTAGAATTGTATACACCAGTCATGTTTCTAAAAGGATGTGTCTCAAATGAAGCTACATTGCATGTATCTAGTGGTGGATGTACATGATATGCATGATGAAACCCTAATGTATCCCCTATATCTTATTTTTCATGTTGTGAAAAAGGATCTAAAAATATTTTCAATTTTTTATCCTATGTTGGCTTGGCCTGAGGAGGCTTAACTGAAGTGCCAAGATCAATATGATTGCCATCTATTAAATCCTATATCTTGTGTCTCAAACTGATGCATTTATTTATTGTATGGCTTGGCTCCCTATGAAAATTGTAATATGAATGATAATAATATCATTATAGAATAGGTTTTGTTAGGTGAACTTCCCAAATAGGAGTAAGAATATGATTTTACATTCCAATAGCTATTGTAGAACTCTAGTTGGAGAAACTGGTGGATTAGTAAAGGTTCACCGAGGAGGTGATGATAAAACCACTCACTGAGGAGGCTCTAAAGCCACATTAATTGTAGGTTGATTCTAATTCTTGTTATCATTGACCTTTAATTTGCATGTGATTTTTTTTATTCTTATTTTTTGTGCCTGAGATACTTGGGTGCTTGAGTTTTCCCATTGAAATTAACTTGAATTCTCTTTCCTTTAGCATGTGACACTATTCAATAAAGGAAGATAATCTTTTGAACATAATTGATTCATGCAAATCTGGTAGAAGAATCTATTTGAAGAGACCTTGTAAGTATTTCTCAACTATGGGGCTAGTAATCTTAGCCAAAATAGTCTTATATTAGAGAACATAATTTGTGAGATGTTCATTTGACCTTTGTTTCTATTATACAACTTGAGCATATGAAACCTTATCACCAATTTAAATGCTAAAATGATCTAGGATCATGTTAGCTAAAGGATTGAATGCATTGAATGACTAATTTCATAGAGTTTAGGACCATTGTCAAGCATAATCCTTTAGGCTTCATGGAAATAACTTGATAAGTAACCAGTCATTAGGTACATAATCTAAGCATGCTATGTGAAAGGCTCTCAAATGTGTCTCTAGATCACCCTTGCCATCATATAGAATAATTTTGGGTTGAAAAAAACCTTATGGCAAATGCGTAGAATCAATGTGGTGTGCCAATGGTGTATGTATATAGCAAAATAATCCAAATCCTACATAGGTCTAGAGGTACCTTACTCAAGATGTATCACCTTGGATTTAAGATATTTTATCTCTTACATAAAGGCTACCATATTAGGAAAAAAACATGTACAAGATATAAATAGTGGCATATAGGTAGGTTGAGTTGCTATAGGGGGTTGTTGAGACATAGTTTCCCCCATAGTGTTATTTGTAACTAGTTACTCTTAAGGGATGGAAGATTCAACTTACCTAGATATTTTAATTTCCATGATAGATTTCAAGATAAGAGTATGATCTCAAGGTTGGTCCTAGATTCTTTCTCAAAAACTTCATAGGACCAAATATTTTTTAAGGATAAATTCATTATTAATAATTGGTGGAAGTGGATCAGTAGTCAATTATGGTGGAGCATGAGCATCAGTGTGTACATCATCATTGTTATTTTCATACTACTCATTATTGGAGTTATTTTTATTTAAATTAGTGTAATATGGATGTGTATAATCTATAACAAGAACTTGAGTTAGTTGTTTAGCCATGGTATATGGTCAATTTGTAGGAATCTAGGTGAATTTAGAAGGATTTCTGCTAAGTCTTGCATTTTGTCTCAAAGGAAGATATGTAAGGAACTTAGGTGGCATAAGGAAAACAACATGGATAATAGTAGAAAAAATTAAATAGATATAATCTAAACAAGGAATTGGAATATGCATAAGAAAGATACAAAGTTCATAAACATGTAAGGTGATACCTTAATAAGCAAATAGGAACTAGTACATGCAACTAGGGTTTTGAACGATGATAATTTTGACAAATTTACTATGAAAATTTGAAATTGAAATTGAATTTTTGAGTTATATATTCAAGTAAAACATCAAAATTTTATTGTAAAATTAGTGATTTAATAGGACCTAATAGATGTAACTAGGGTTTTAAAAATAAAAATATTTTTGATAATTACTATTGAATTTTTAAATTTGAATAGATTTTTTGATTTAAATATGCTAATAAAAATTAAAAAAATTATTGGAAAATTACTAGGACCTAATGTGGGAAACTAGGGTTTGAAAGAAAAATATTTAAAATTAATAGGAAATTTTAAAATTTAATACTAATTTTTTATTTTATTATGTAGTTAAAAATATATGAAAAATTAGTAGGAAATTACCCTAGGGTTTCTAGGGTTTTTATGCACAAACAAAGTAAGTCAAGTTCACCAAATGATTTAAATTTTTTGGGAATATTAGGGTATTATTCCTAATTTAGTTAAAGGGTCCAAGTAGTAAAATTATTAAATAAATATAAAATAATTAAGCCACTAATTTTTTAAAATTAATTACAATTTGAACTTTTCTAAAAATATTAATGAGGAGAAAATAAAATTTAAGTACAAATTGATTGATTCGATTGAAATACAGGCTGGGATTTACTATGAAAGACTAACACACTATCAAAAATTGAGATTTAAACTTTGTTTTTTGATTGGATATGAGCACCAAAATTGGATAGTAATGGTACTGGTGCTATATTCCACCTCTACCACTATTGTCTTGAGGATCTAAGCTCTCTAGCTTTTATTCACTATGTATGTGTGACCTTGTCTATGAATTTTCATCAGATGTAAGTATGTATAGATCCTTATAGAGTAGATTATTTATTCATACCCTATCTTCCATTATTATTTGACCAATTTTGAGAAAGAGGGGGGGGGGAGGGTAGTGGGTGTAAGATCCATTAAACATTCTTCACCCCCTATGTGCAGGCACACTGCCTACATACCAATACTCTTAAGAGGGATAAAGCCATATGTAGTTCTCCCACTTTATTTTATTTATGTAATTGTGTATATGAATATGAAAAATGTTAAAGAAGATGAAAAATGTTAAACTAGATGTGCTTGAGGTGGTTAGGGGTTGGTGTAAGGATTTGAATTGACTTGAAAGTGTATAGGCTAGTTGCATGTACAAAATAGGAAAGATTGCTTGAGTAGTCTTTCTTGTATTGTTGATTACTTAGTGATATTTACCAACCCTTTGAAAATTATCTTTGAATTGGATTTTATAAGGATTTATTAGTCATGGGTTAAATGTACTCATGCTAGGATAACAAGGATAAGGATGGAGAATCGAAAGAAATTGATCATGGGGCCAAAAATAGGCTTGGATAATAGCACTAAAAGTAGATAGTAGTGTCATTGACACTATATTCTAAGTGTGGCACTACTATCCTGAGTACATGGGACCTAGGGGGATTTATTTGTCATAGAAAGAGGCTATGGCTTAGCTAGGATTAAGTCTAGAAGGCTACAAATGACTCATAATAAGTGAAAATAAGCATAAGAGGGTCATGAAAGCAAACATGGGGAACCTCAGGGTTGGGTGTCATTAGCCATGCTCAAGTTACAAATTTTTGCATTTTATATGAATACAAGAACCTTCCCCCAAGGAATAGGAAAAATAAGAAGTCACCTTAATATAGGAGAAGATGCCCTTGCCTACATGGTATGAAGAAGCCACCCTGAAAGTGGATATTGAGAGTCCCACTAGTGAAGAGAGGGATGGTTTAGACATAGATTTGGGAATGAGTGGTATTTATATAGGTGTAATTCACCAAAAAGAGGGCCTAGATGTTGACATACTTGAGAAATATTCATCTAAAGATAATAATCCAATAGATGAATCTACATAGCAAAGGCTGGTGATTATAGATGCAACCATGACCCTTTGTGTTGAGTATTAATATGGTGTGTTAGATCAACATTTGTTTATGTGAGAGAATTTTTATAAAGAAGACTCGACTGAGTAGACTTGGTGAGAATTAATTTTTTATAATGATATCTATAATGAATAACACCATTTTGAATTGCCCTTAAAAAGCCTTATTTTAACACTGGGAGAGGTAAAATTTCTTGAAACACTTTGTGTAGATCCTTGGATGTGTACCACATCATAGGTACATAGTGTTACTAATGTTTTCTAATGAGGTGACAAATCATAATGCCTTGTGTGAATTATATGTAAAGTGGATCTATAAGAAGTGTCAAGAGATGGTTACTCTCTATCAAAATAAGTGTACATTAAGGATAAAATTTGAAGAGGTGTTGGGAAAGATCAAGAACCAATTGTAAAAAATAATTATGGATAGATTGAAGACCCCAACACTATGAAATTATATTTTATACAAGGATCTAGATCTTGCATAAGGGGTACCTCTTATTAAAGAGGTAATTGATAAGTTTGTAACCCTAATAGAACTTTTGTTGAAGAAATGTAAAGACCAACCCAGTCCCCAACATGAATAAACATGGGAGACATAATAGTTTACTAAGTCCATTAGGGTCTGTAAGAGAGATTTGAAAAGCGTTGGTGATATAGTTCCCATCTTGGATGGGTTTTTCACTAAACTGGTATGACCTAGAATTTTTTTGGAAGCATGAATTCAAGCAGAGGAGCTTCAATGCCAATAGTAGGCCAAAAATGCATTAATAATAAAATATTGAACTGAGTGCACCAAAGAATTGAAGATGTGGAGGATATAGAGAATAAAATAAGCACTCACTACTAGGAGTTAAATCCCTTATTTATGTCACTCTAAGGACATGTTTTGATACTGGTAACCTTGATTGAAGATGTTCATAAGGATTCTTCTTCATCACTTGAGTGGTGAATCATTAAAGTAATCAAATATCTAAAATAACCTGAGGAGACAAAGAAGCTTAAGGAGGATGTTGAATATATCATGTACAATATCCAACATGTATGAAATTATTAGGAAGGAGTGAAAATGTAGACTGAATAGTCAAGACATGAACTCTTGGTAGAGGGACTTAAATATGCATAGTCCCAAATAGACTATTGACTTAGTGTGGGGTGATGTTGGGCCCTAATTTTGAAGAACATTTTGTCTAAGTACTTTTTTGATAAGTGGTGCAGGACAGACATGACATGGAAAACCATGGTGAAGAATACCATGGCACAAAAGAGGCAAGTCTCATGGAATAGAAAATCATGATACAAAGAGACCCTAAGAATGTATGACTCAGATATTAGAAGGCTTGGGTAAAGTGAAAAAAATAGAGATGGTTATAGATCAATTTTTAGGAACATTATAAAATACTAAGTCAAGCATGAATCTATCAGCAACCCATAGGGAGATAGATGTTTAGTGATGAGGATCCATCATAGAGAGAGAATATAGGGGTAGTTAGGCCCAAGTCATTAGGAAATTATTATAAATAGATGGATATAACTCAATAATGTTAGTAATTATTGGTGATTCATCTTGTTTATATTTACTTTTGTAACTGAATGGTCTAGGGAGACTAATAAAAAATACCCCTTTTTATACATAGTATTGTTGTTGATGATTTATTTATTATTATAATTATAAAATCACTATAATATTGACATAACTTCAAAATTTAATGTAAATAATCCTATGTTGATGTTCATCTATTTATAATTATAATGGAGTTGATACTATTTATTACTAGTTTACGTTGACTTCTTTTTTTACTAGTTAAGAAATGAATCAATAACTTAGAGTTAGATACAAAACCAAGGATGAATTTAAGACTAAGTGATTGTTTGAGTACCCTAGCTTAGGAAAATATATGAATTAACCCTTTCATAATAAAACCAATGGGAATTAGTCATAAGCTGTCTAATTTGGGTGAGTACGTGAGAACCTTTTCTTTCATGATATGCCAACATGCTAGTAGATTGGAACTAGTTTTTCTCAGGCACACAACTAAGGATAAGATATGATAGATTAAAGGAAAATATTCCAATAACTTTATGTTTTTCCATATTATTTTCAAGCTTTTTAAAGGTTTGTTATATCTAAGAAACCCAAAATTTTGATTGTTGTTCTATCTTGTAGCATTACCCATTTTGTTTTTCATGTTTAGAAAGTCATTACTTAAATTTTAAAACATTCTCTATATGTAATCTAATTTTTCCCTAGTAGAATATACAATTTTCATGACTTCTACATTGGTTGGGATTAAATTCTAACTTTATAGATGATTATTCATATGTGCATGGTTGTTCATGAAATCATGATTTTGATTTGTTGTTATCTACATCATAAGAGGAAATATATACAATTGATTCAAATTAAACATAATAACATTCTAATTCAGACAAGGCACTAGATTCAAAGTTGGGAAACCAACATTAAGCCTGTAAACTCTTGGTATGTGAGGATTAAGTTATCAATCAATGTTGATTGCTTATTTATAAGCCAAAAATAGAGTATTATCAGTAGTAATTCTTCAAAAAATTCTAAAGTGATTAGATCCAAGGCATTCTCTTACATTTAAAATGTTAATGCCTCTTGTGGCTTGTATATAGAACTCACCTAGGTGTACATCTTCTAAAACCTCATGTTGAAATCAAGGATTGGCTCATTAGTCTCTCTCTTCATACTAGTGAGTGTTGATACAAAATACTTAGGATTGTAACCTACCCAAATTGAGTAAGAAAGGTGGTTTTATAGTAATTCCATCAAGTAATTAAATTTTATAGGAAGTTGAGAATTCAATAATAAACACCATCTTGTAATGTGAATGGGAAAAATCTACATCTAATATCTTCATCTATAACATTCATTAGTCTTAAGGTAGCCTTAAAGGACTTGATATGTTATTTAGTTATTCTTCCTCCTGAAGTGGAGAAATAAGGTAGGTATTTCTTAGGGTTCCTTGAAAAATTATGTATGTATTTTGAAATTGTAAGGATGAGCCATAGGTTGATTATGAGGTTGAGTAACCCATATTTGGGAAGGTGTTCTATCCAAGGGTATTATGGGAACACTTGGTGTAAATAAAGGCCTTTAATGGGTTGACAAAGGTGAGACCAAAAGACTTAATTGGGACCTAGACCTGGTTATTCTTCTTGGTGTCTCCAATGAAACTCAAATGTAGGAGATAACCTCTTTTAAGGATAGACACACAGACAAAGGTTAAGGCCTTCCTTCTAGTGTCATAAATAAAATATTGATCTAGGTTCTATGCACACCTAATTCATGAATTAGGTAGCCTCTAAATTTTTTAGATATTTATAGAGATGAAATCCACTCCAAGGCATCAATTTTAGGTATCAGTTAAATATCCAAGTGGTGGAATAGCTGGAAAAATATGCAGGTTGTTAATCAAGTGTGTATGAGTGATTGAAACCCAAAAGAGGATCAAAATGTTACTTGGGTGGGATGGGTGATAATTTAAACTATGATTGGTAATATTAATAAAAAATGAAAATAAATAAAGAAGAGTAAGGAAAAAATAAGATTCATGATTAAATAATGTTCTTTTCTTCAAACTAATTTCAAAGACAAAAAGGGCCTTAAACTAATGATTGAAATTAGAACTTGCATATTAACCCATAAAAATAGTGATGAATCTAAGGAAAAGGGCATAGTTAGTCCATAGATTATGGCCAAAGGTTTTTATCACTAGTAATATTATTTCAAAATTGAAGTGGGAGGTTATGACCAAGACACCAAAATTACCTAATTCTACTATTGTAGAAACTGGGAGGTTATATCAAAGAGACCCTTGTACACAATCCATAATCACTCAATAACCTTATTTAGTCATTATGATATACATCAATTAAAAATATCTATTGATAATTCTAATTTAGACATATTTAATAGTCAAGTAAATAGTAAACTTAAAAATTGCTATTGCATACAATAAAATACCGAGTTATTATCTTAAAACAAATTCACAATCACATCACATGAATTCTAGATAAGAAAATCATATTACATAGTTTCATGACAATCCAAATATCTCTTATTGTATTGATAAAAATTTAATCTCTTGTAAATGGTAAAATTAAAAGTATATATAGATTTGGGGAAGTGTTTGCCTCATTCTCCAAATCATGCACAAAGCAATAATTACATGCACATGACTATAATGAAATTTCTACTTGAATGCAGACTTTGCATGTATAATTAGATACTAATAAAACTATATATTTATAACAAGATACACATTTAAAAAATCACAAACGACATGCATGTTAGAATTCTCTATAGTTACTTCTTACATATAATGTGAATAACACACAAATAAAAGGAAACCTCAGTTTACATACATTAACTCTCATGCAAAAAAGTATATAATATTAAATTAAGAGACTTAGGTTTACTCATCATTAGGGATTTCATTGTCTATGGACTATCACTTGAAGTTATAAATGGATATAGAGTGGTAGGTAAAGTTGAACCCAAAATCTTAACTTTAGCCTGCATTAGTTACATTTTGTCCTAATAGCACTTGGGTGCCTAATTGTATTGAGTCTTAATTATGTCCATATTTAGAAGGGATGGACTATGCCCTCTAGAGACTTATAAAATAGGTATCCATGCTCTATATTTATAGTCCTTAAATAAACTTATAATATCTCTACTTAATTCACATTCTTTATGGTAAAGCCAATTTCCTATTTGATTTCTTCCAATGTACACCCCTCAAGACCCTATTTGAAATTTGTAGATGCATGCTAGAGTAGCTTATCAAAACTAGCTCTATCTATCAAATTTCCCCAAGTGTCTCTTTATTTAGATAATTTTAATTCTAATCATATTTATATAATATGATTATCATGATCAATAAATTTTGAAACTAAAGTTTACACCCTGGATAGTCACTATCTAGCCTCTTGAGTCTTAATAATCACAAAAATGAGAGAATGTTTTTCCTCCAAATGAGTGATCAAATCTAGGTGGACTAAAACCTTATTGGTAGTGCAAGTTATAAAAATTTTAATTTATTGGCCTCCTATTTTACATAATTAAATAATTTGTATGTTTTAATCAAATGGGGACACATATCTATTTTCATTGTATTGATGGTGTGCAGAATGTTGTACAATAAAAGGGTTGAATTTTAGATAGCATCCTCTATTTCTTGGGGAACATGAATAATTTTTTATTATTTTAGCACTTGATTCAATTCCTAATGAAGCTCTTCCATAACTTACTTAGTGTTTTTTTTGATTTCCATCATGGCTTCATTATATGTTCTTGAGTAAGCTATAAAATATTCATTGCATGAAAACTCCCTAGTTATCATATTCTTCTTATTAGATAGGGTAAAGACATCCTACCTTTCCTCAAGGATTAAGCCCATAATATATTCATCTTGAATTTTCCTTTTCCTAAACTTTTAGAAAATCCCTTTTGATTTATAAAAATGGAACTTAATTGGGAAGATCCATGATCACCAAATTGGGTATTTGGGTTTCCTAGGATTTCAAGCTTGATGCACATTAGGGAATTACCAATTACCCTAAGTTAACTAACTAAATATCTTGAGTAATGGCCTTGAGTAAAGCTTCTTTTGAAGAAATCATGAGTCCACTTATTTTTAGTGGGTTTGAAAAAGGTGGAAAAAATATTTTCTACCAATAAAATTTTCCCACCTGGGGAATTCGATTCATAGTGTAGGTTGTCCTCTTTCCAATTCTAGTAGATGATATAATTTAAGTTAGCTAAGCTACAGTAGAAAGTGGCACATGCAAAATTAACTAAGTAGATGGAATAATTAATTATGTACTTTGATCTTAAATTGAGATTCCCATTGTTGACTTGAAATGGACCTTTTTACCCCTTGGAGATATTTTTGATACTTGGGAAGTTGTAGGGATAGTACTCATAGTTGTTCACCTAGTATTTGGTGGATATAATGCTATAGTTGTATCTAGATACTACTAGAAAACATCAATGGTAGATGATATAGTTGAATATATTGAAGGAAAACTAGAAATAACAATAGTAGAAACATCATTTGATTTATCCATTTTCATTGGTGCCTTTAATTTGAGTCCCTAGATGCTAATGACCGTATCTCTTTAAAGTTATTATTCCTCATATTCTTTCTCAAGTGTTTTCCCTTGAGCCATATCTTCCTCATGGGATGATGTCCTAATAATTGAACCCATAGGATCCTTAGGGGATTTTGGTTTCCTCTTATAATGAAATGTCATTTTTTCAACTGAGGGAGTGGACTAATGAAACATAGAACAATAAACCTCTATTTCTAAAGTGATAATTACTACACATATAGTAGGAAGACTAGAATCTATATAGTAAAAAAAAAAAACTATTAACTTATGTATTCCTCCTATTGAACTCATTATATCATGGGCCTACTATAAACCTTGATCTTGATTTACATCCATCATCACATCTTTTGGTTATTGTTGGGAAAGATTCTCCTCTAGTTGAAACAACTAGGAAGGTTGTGAAGACTAATAGTCAAATGTAGCCCATCCTCCTAGAGGTGGAAGTTGAGTTTGCGTAACTACAATTGTAAGTTAGGGATCCTTTTGAATTACTCTTAAGATATCCTCTATCAACCCAACCACTTATAACATATATAGGACCTCAACATCATCATTATAATTTAATAAAAAGAAGTCATGCTTGTAGGGCTCAAGATTGTAAGGGATGCCTATGCCTACTAAATGCTTTTGGATGCTACCATGTGGATCTAATTCCATGTGCTACAAGGATGATAATCAATATATTTCTCTTATTTTTCCAATAATATTAAAGTTATTCCTTATTTTATAATAGACATGACCTATGATCATGGAAGATCCATGAAATATATATTTATTTTTCTTCTTCATATCCTCACCAATATTCCACTAAAGATAGAATGCCATATATTGTTCTACCAACTTATTTAAGATATACTTGGGAAAACATAGGGTTAAAACCTTAGTTCCCATAATCATTATCACTATGTAATCTAGGTATAATAAGTAGTCCCCCTTGGACACAATGTGTTCTTGTTGTTATTTGAAACTTGATCAAGTGGCTTCTCATGAATTTCCATCTAAAATTGAGGA
Source organism: Torreya grandis (assembly GCA_037957365.1). Lineage (NCBI taxonomy): Eukaryota > Viridiplantae > Streptophyta > Pinopsida > Cupressales > Taxaceae > Torreya > Torreya grandis. Next base: position 1,780,485 of record JARHVA010000595.1, on the reverse strand, counting down.
CACACATTCTTGGTAATTATAAAAATATTTCACATGCAAGAATAAATATGTAGAAGAGAATAAAGTCACTCTATTTTATATATAATCTAGGGATGGGATCCATAATGATCCATTATGGACATACATCATGGCAATGACAATGTCCAATAGGTAAGACATCATAAAAAAATGGACTCTAACTGGTATTTTATCCTTTTTTAAAATTTAATCATGGATTTTGGCACTAATGATTTATCCCAAGGTAAAGGTCAACTTCAAAGTCAACAGTAGGTCTAAAAATGGCACCTAGTTGAGTTGAAGGTAATGTAAGCTTGTGCACCCATATAGTTTATTTAGTAAAGACATATTGATGTGAAATCCCATCCTAAATTTGGTGATGGGAACAATAATAGTGGTATTGAGTCTTACCTTTTCTCCTTATGGGTCAAATAATAATCATCTATCCCACGTTTTGGCATAAATAGGACACATACACTTTCATATTCTCTTCAAAATATCCTAAGTTTGGGTCATTGAAATTAATCAACAAATATGTTTTAGACTATATATAAAAATATGTAGTGCATATACATTTTTACAATTTTTATAATAATCATTAAGTAATTTTTAGGTTTTACTTTTTAATTTTGCTTTTAATATTTTTCTAGCTGGCTAGTGGGACACACCATTGTACTTTGACCCTTGTATTATCCATTTCCTCAAACTGTCTTCAATTATGTTTATATTTTTCCATAATATAATTATCATTATGTCGTATGTAGCATTTTAAAATGGAATCCTTAGCTACCTATGGATTTCATTTCTTAAAATTCAAGACACAACTATTTTGTGATTGATATGATGTAAAAGCCATCAAATACTTTGCTTGTAAAGAACAAATATCGAAGTAGGTCGATGTAAGGCATCACTTTAGGCTTGATATTTGTAAAGTGAAATTGTTGTTTCTTCTATGATATTAAATGAATTACATTTTTTTTTCTCAACTAATAATCTCTCATCGCTTGAGTGTGCATTGATATTTTCCATAACATCCCATACAATGGTATAATTCACAAACCTACCATCAAATACAATTGAGTAAAAGATTATGTCAGTGTATTCAATGGAATATTTGATGGAAAATTTTGATGGTAGATATGCTCCTTTGAATGCCTTAGATGATGAATCAATTAGATACTTGGTACATTTGCATAATTTATGTGATAATTGAATTGGTTGATCACTAGAAGCAATTCATAAATGAATATAAAAAACTAGGGCTTTTAGCTCTCTATAGAATGCAAGTTCATTTGAGTTCTTTGGTAATTGATAAATGAGATGTCTCTTTATAATTAAATCATATGTCTAAAGATTTATTAATCAAATTTCATGTGCCATTAATATTAAATATCTTCAAGCTTGTTTTGCTCATTTAATTTGAATTTGGTAGTTCACTTTGGCAAGTATGCCACATAGACCTTTTATGTGTTTGGAGGATGCACCATTATCATCTCTTACACAAGTGTCACTTATTTTTTAGTTTTATTTCTAATGTAGTTGTACCATATAACACTTATATCTAGATTTAGGTGTTGTGGCTTTTATTAATTTATATTTAGCCAAATCACACAATAACTTGGCTACATAAAATGTGAACACTCATAGCTTTTAGCTAATACAAATTGTCTATCCTTATCCTTAGCATGTTCTATTTAAATAAGAACCTCTAATAAAAATTATGTAGTGAGTGTAGAGGCACTCCTTCTAGTGAATAAAGATGCTAAGATGGTTACCAAGATAATGAGATATTAAAACTTGGTTAGACCAGAAAATATGGCACTTTATAGAAGAAGAATCCAAAAGGATGAGCCTCACTATGAGTGAAATCATTCAGGAATATATATATGGTGAAATATATGATATTTTCTGGTGTGAACAACCCAAATCACTAGATAATTGGTTGACAAGACTCAAGTAATACTTCTTCCATCCTAGATTAGGAGAAACTATTACTTGTACTAAAAAAAAGATAGATCAGTTAGTGAAACTAGAAATTGAATAGACAAGAGTGATATATTACTAGTTTTAAACCACTATAGATGGATACACTACTAATTTCATAGTACAAAGCTATATATCATTCAAGGTTGTGTAGGAGTGCTTTTTCTAAGGAATTAGAGGGAAATTTTTATAGTGACTACCTCTTCTATTGAAAATGTTAGTAATAGAAAAGGCCACGGTGCCTATCCTTATTATTATAGAGTAGTCACTTTGGGTGTATGGGGATGTGTGAACATTATGGTTAAATTATGGATAGATGAGTGACTAGAGCTTGAGATGGAATCCAAAATGGAGATGCAATGAAATAAAAGTTATAAGAAAACTCTAGATTTAGAAAGGGAATTGTGATAATAAAGTAAATGATATAAATAGAAGGATACCAAATTAGTTGTTAATAGAAGTAATAATAGTAGTATACTAGTTGGTGAATGAGTTCATAGAAGTGATGATTGGGATGATGAGTAAAGGTTAAATAAATATAATGATGATGGATGTTGGTGGAAAGAGTGATAGGATTAAGAGTGATTAGAAGAAGAGACATGTGAGGAAGAAGATGAGAGTAGTTTAGAAGTAGAAAAAATGGAAGATAGAAGTAGTGAATAATTATAGAAAAGGGTAATAATAAAAGAATAAGAATTAAAAAATAAAAAATACTTAGTCATAGGCTAATTATAGTCTCAATCATATCAGATAAATAAGTCATTATAAATTATTATTCACTAGAAGTTTACGCATTCCCGTAGCCCAATATTATATATCCTAATAGAAGTTTTTAGCCAACCAAGAAAGGGGAGAAGAGTTGGGATAAATAATTTTCAAAGCACTTGGATCATTGGGGAATAGAAATCCAAAAAAAGTCAATAAGGATTTGAAGTATATAGGAATAGGTGAAGTTGAACAATAACAAGGAAGTACAGACAAGAAAAGTGCACATAAAATTTCCTTTGGTGCACAAAGTAGTACGTAGGTAGGAACACCCAGGCTATAGTCAGCTCAAATAGAAGACATGAAAAATACTCCATATATACTAGCCACTATGTTAAACTAGTCAACAAGATTCTTAAATCTAACTATTTATTATGGGTCTACAAACCCTGAACAATACCTACTAACTTACAAAATGAAGTGGAAAGTTAAGGGCCTCACTGATGAAATATTTAAAAAATGTGAATTAGTAGGGGATCTAGCTAGGAGAGAAATAGAATTCATATACAACATATATCTCCAAAATTCAAGTCTAAAATATGTCCAAGACTAGATAATTATAGAATTTAAGATTAAGAAATGTACTAGCTAGATAATACAAGACTTAAAGGAGATCAAGTAGAAGCCTAAAGAGTCAATATATGATTATGATCCCAAATTTTTAGATGTAATGAACAAAGTATAGTTCACTTTAATAGATAAAGACAAAGTGTCATGGTTTGTTTAAGGATTACAAGGTAATATTTTGTTTGGCATTGTGCAAACTAAATATGAGACAAAAGTAGATGCCAGAGCTACTACACTACATGTTGAACAAATCAAAGACTATGGTGAAAATTTTAAAGATAACTCCAAATTTGAAAATACATTGTAGGTTTTCATGAAAAAGATAGATCAATATCATGGATTAGAAAATCCTAAATTGAACTTGTGGTGCCTAGAGTGTAGAAAAGAACACTACCATAATGATTTCCCTAAAGTAAAGACAAAATTTTGTGAACTTTGATGAGTAATAGGGCATGCCATGACACAATGCCATATACTATAAAAATATATCAAAATGCCTTAGAATATGTACTATAATTTTTGCAAATCAACTACCCATGATGAGAAGAATTGTAGAGCTCTAGAAGAACTTAAAGAGGGAATATACAAAATGTGTTTTCCATCACAACACAAGAAATTTACTCAATGAAGTAAATAATTTTAGGCCCAAAGGTTATAATAATTATGTGACCCAAATTGGTCCACAATGGATTCTAAGTTCACAATAGTATTAACCTCATGGTCTGGCTAGATGGACTCATTCTTAATTGAGTTGGATACCCCCATCCCCTAAATATTAATATCCATCATCTTGGAGCTTACCAATAATGTAACCAAAATAATCAAATTAGACTCTGCTAGCTACACAACAAAAATTTAGTATGGGAGACAATAATTAGTAGTATCACTAGTGGAATTCTATGTAGCTACAAGGACTATACCAAGGGGGATATTAATCTAATAGGGGATGAGGCCATGGTATATATAGAGAAGGATACCAAGATAGTTGAAGATGATCAATGACATGTTCTACAGTGCTACCTATGTAGAGAGTATAATCATGTTTAAAGAAACTACCCAATGAATCCATAGAGATAATCATATTGTGCATACTATAAAGTATTTGATCAACATGATATAGAAGATTGTCTTATTCTAGAAAAGTAAAGGAAGGACAAAAATGTCCAAAATGTAAACATGGTAAGTGCAGAACCTAAAATAAATGCCTTACTAAATGTTGTGACATGACATCAACATGAAAAAGGAGGACTTCCTCCACTTGAGATGACTAAAGATTAGGGTATCAAAAAGGTTAGACAAAATAAATACATGAATATAACCATATAAAAGAGTCTTATGAATGAAGCTATGTATTTATTGAAGAACATTCAATAATAGGAAACTACTAATGGTAATGTTATAGCCATTAATGTGTAAATATATGGTCAAATTATGTGCATCATATGATAAGATGGATTTGTCACTACACTAATGAATTTATTGAAACTCTTAAGTACTATGAATGATGAAGACATATCACAAATCATTATGAACCTATTACATAATATTTTGAAATGTACACAATGTGGTTAGTAAAAGACAAAAAATATGGTTGGTATGCCAAGACAAAGAAACCATAGGATGTGGATACGTATATTGATATCAAATTTACAAGATAAAAAATCTCAAATGCTATCTTTGATTTTGGTATCATAGTAAAAATTATTCCTAGATCCATATGGGAAGCTATTAGATGACCAGACCTCAGCTAGAGCCCAATAATTTTGAGCTTAGTTGACTACAAAAAAGTTGATCCTATTGGCTAATTGGAGGATGTTGAGATCAAAGTCATAGATTTGTCTTTATAAGGAGACTTTGAGGTCATAAACATTAAGGCTATGGATATGCACTACCCTAACCTGATAGGAAATAAATGGGTGTATGATGGTTGAATGACTATTAATACATTTCTCAACCAGCTTGAGGCACATCAAGGCGATAAGGTTGTGGTCATTCCCATCAATAGAGTGCACAAACCATATATAATTCTTGTTGAAACAAACTCTCCACATGTTTTATAAGAAACCGAATGGATGAAGGGTAATATGGAGGAGAATCCCAATGCTCTACATGTAACACAATGCAAATTCCTATACCAACAAGCCAAACCCAAAGTGTAGTCAATGCTTACCTACTAATTAAACATAGTAGAACAATGGAGATAAAGAAAATAAGTTGCATAGATAATTGTAAATTAGTTCATCAATGAAGACTACACTTTCATGTTTGTAAAATTACCCCTTGCTTAGAAGCTGATTTCCTATACCAAGTTTATGATCACATGAAGGACTAAATAGAACCAATAAGGGAAGGCACAATTCCTTAAGAAGCATCTTCTTCTATTAATGGTGACTAAGATACACATTTCCTTAATTGAACCCATGGTGACCATGAACTTAGGCCCATAAGGATGGTTTTTATGCACAAATGTCAACTAATTGTATATTAACCAATAGAAGACATCAATGATTTTATTCTACAATTATAAGTCCATATTCTGACTATCAATCAACATGTTAGTGTACCAAACTATGATTTGAAGGGAGTTGTTGTAACTTTGTGGGTAAATTATTAGGATAATAAACTAGAGTGGGATGATGCTTATGAACTCATAATTAGTATATTTCAAATCCCATAATTTATCCATACTAATTGGCCATTTTTTAAAGGAGCGTACCTTGAGATTCATGTACATAAATGTATTCAAGTTTGGAATGCAGAACATGTGGCACCTAAACATTGGGTTCATATTTTTCACTACACAGTAGCTCCACTATTAGTGGGATTGTATATGCACTAGGAGCATAGAAGAGAAATAAAACATTGGGAAAATGTGTAGAGTGACTTCATACAAACTTTTGTTTTTGGGTATGAAAATCCATTACTCCATAACACACTTTATAAACTCAAGTACTTTTTATGCCATGGTTTTGTGGAAGATATGATCACCACAATATAATCAAATTCATAAAAAAAATTCATCTTTTGATCTTAATTCTACAATAAAAAGGTATAAAGCTAAAAGGACTAAAGAAAAAGCCTTAATTCAACCTTGTCACTTAATCCATGATGAGGTAGATGATGATGAAGCCTTTTATTCAAATGCATATTTAGATTTGAATGATTTATTTAGACTTGAGCAGCCTATAAAACCACTTAAGGACATGGAAAAAACACTAAATAAAGATGATAAGCTACATATCATCCAAAGACTAGAGAAGGAAGGGCAAAGGAAGATCTAAGAATCAGTAGATGATGAAAAATGCAACATATATCAGCATCCTTTTAAGAAACATGTCACTAACATCAGAACAGAGAAGGTTATAAAATTGGCAAGTGTAGGTGACTATTGAATGGAGAATAATATTTTAGAAGCCCTAAAACTTATGAGGGACTACCAAGATGTATTATCCACTAATTTATTAGAGGTACAAGGAGTTGATCCATCTCTTGGTGAGATGCACATTGAATTGAAAGAGTGTGCACATCCAATTAAGAAGTGACCATAAAAACTCAATACCAATGTGAAACTAAAAGTAAAATTAGATTTAGATAAGATGTAATATGTAGGGATAATATATATAGTATAAAAATATGATTGGGTAAACCTAATGGTAGTACATCCCAAGAGAATAAGATAAATCTAGGTATTTGTAGACTATCACATTCTTAATGATGACTACATAAATGATCCATTCCCCATACCATTTACAGATGAAGTTCTAGAGTTTGTCATAGGCCACGAAGTATATTAAATTATAGATGTGTTTAGTAGGTAGCATCAAATTCTGATCATAGGGAGGATAGATTCAAAACAACTTTTGTAATAGAGGGGATTTTTTGCATACCAAGTCATGTTGTTTGGTTTGAAGAATGTACTTGTGATATTGTCATGTGTATTATTCATAACATTTAAATATTTCATCCATGATTTAGTAGAATTTTATTTAGATGATTTTAAATCTTCTCCCTCTGTAAACATAATTTTTCCAAGTTACATTTGATGTTAGAATAATTTTGAGCCTTACACATTGCTTTAAATTTGAAAAAAATATTTATTCTTTACACCTTTTGGTGTTTTATTTAGACATGTTGTTTATAGTGAATAAATTTTGGTGGATCAAGATAAAATCATAGTAATCCTAAGTATGCCAACACCTATTAGTTCCACTGATGTGTGCTCCTTTCTTGAACATATAGGATACTACTGAATATTTTATCAAAGGATAAGCAACAATATAATATCCACTAATAACTTTACTACATAAGAATGTTAAATTTATATGGACATCTAAATACCAAGTGGATTTCATTGATCTTAAATAATGATTGGTAATTGTACCTATACATCTTTTCCTAGATCAGACTAAGCCATTTCATGTACATGTAGATGCTTTAGGCACCACAATTATTTTAGTACTTATGCAACCTAGAGATGGTGTGCTTGACCATCCCATTCACTTTGCTAGCCAAAAATTATCAAATGTAGAGAAAAATTATAAAACCATGGAACAAGAATCATTGGTTATTGTTTTTGTACTATAAAAATTCTAAAACTATCTTTTGTTGACACCATTCAAAGTTTTCATAGACCATCAAGATCTGCACTACTTGGTCAAGAAACTAATACTAAGAAGATGAATATCTCACTAGCTAATTCTATTTTAGGAGTTTAAATTTCAAATAAATGTAAAATTACATATAGAAAATGTGGGACCTAACCACCTTAGTCAAAATTTTAATGGTGAAAATCCAAAAGAACTATAAGAAGACTCACCTGATGCACACCTCTTCTATATCACCATGATTCCTACAAATTTTGAATATATTGCTAACTTCCTCAAGCTAAAAATATTCCCTATGAACTTTCAAGGATAGGACAAAAATTAGTTTGTGACCAGATCACTACCATACACTATCATTAAAGGCTGCTATATCACTTGGGGAATGATGAAGTCCTACGTAGGGTTGTCCTCAAACATGAACACCCTCAACTCTTAGAGGAAGCTTATCAAGGAGTCACATGAGGAAATTTTTTAGGAGAGCCTATAGTGAGAAAGATTCTATATAGTAGACTATGGTGACTGAATTTTTTTCAAGATGCATATAGATTTTTGTATAATTGTCATGTCTACCGACATATGGTAAAATTACTCCAAAAATACAAGATGTTAAAAATCCTACTAGCAGAGCAATCATTTTAATAATGGGGTACTGAATTTTTAGGACCAATTAACCCTCCAAGAAAGTGAATCAAGGCCAGGTATAATATTATTATGATAGACTATTTCACTAAATGGGTTGAAGTTGTTGCCACACCTAGCTATGGTGTGGAGGATACAATAAATTTTAATTTATAAAAACATCATTACTAAGTTCAGATGTCTGATCAAACTAGTCAACAATAGAGGATAACACTTCCTCAATAATAATATCAAATATTTTATGGAAGAGTTCATGATTGTACATCATAAAACAACTACCTATCATCCAAAAGTGAATGGCTAGGCTAAATCTTCCAATAAGGTATTGGGTAAAATGCTCACAAAAATATGTGATATTAAGTGAGATGACTGGGAAGATTTAATTCCTATGATCTTATTAGCATATCACACAAATTATAAAAGGCCTATAATATTTACACCATTTTAGTTCATGTATGGTTTGGAAGTAGTCATGCCAATGGAGTATATAGTACCTAGCCTACACATCTCTATGGTTATGCACTTAGGAGAATCGTAATCTCTTACCAATCAATTTTTAGACTTAAATAGAATGGATGAGTTTAAAAGAAGAGTAGAATGGATGTAAGAAATACATCAACAAAGTCAAAAATCATGGAATGATCAGAACATGTGCCATAATTAATTCTATAAGGAGTAGTCAATTTTGTTGTATGATGAAAATAAATTGAAATTTATTATTTTATATATAACCAATAAGGCTGATAGTAATTTGAACTTGATGACACCATCAAAGGTATCTAATTCCCTCAATTTGGTTATCATCTAAATGTAAGAGGAATGGGATTAGATTTTGAATGTAGAGGCATTAGTACCCAAGTTTGTAGAGCATGAGAAACTAATTTTGCATATTTTGGATGAGTTAAAACTTTCGCAAGCTAGAGACTCTATAGGTCAATTAATAAGTACAACTAGTTTTGATCAATTGGTTCAACAAGATTTACCCAATTTTAAAACAAATCTTTAAGGTATGTCATTTGAATAAATTGAGCTCAATATAATTTTTTTAATAAATAAATTTACAAATGTTGAAATAATATAGGTCAATTTTAGAGCCACCAAAGATGACCATGCATGATTAATGCACAAGTAAATAGGGTATGTCAACCAATTATTTTTAACATGGACATCATCAAGTTTTAGCATGGGGTTGGTTTCAAATATTAATAAGATTTAGAGGAGAAAAATAAGGTTAAGTTTTTATCTTCTAATTCAAATCCACCTCTTAGTTCAACTCTACCATTAACTTCAATTCCTCTTGCCATGTCAGGTTCATCCTTACAATCACTAATTTTGAATAAACCTTGGTTATCTAAAGATAATTTTGAATGTAAATGTTCATGTAATATTATTCAATGTAACTATAATTATTCATACTTCATGTATGCATGTGGTAGTTATATGAAGTAGTTTGTAAGAATTCACATATTGTATACCATCATGCAGGTGAAATTATTTTTAGATGTAGTTGTGATCAATTGTCATTGTACATCTAATTGTCATTGTCATTGTAATGTCTCTCCTGGTTCTTGTTAAAGCTTTATCTTTATTATTTCTGTAATAGGGTTTCGGGGCCCCTTCAAAACCTGCTTTTACCATAATCTAAAACATTGAATTAGAACGTGGGTTTTGATTATTACCATGTAACATGGATTTTTTCATGAACTTGGAGGATGCGTCAACCCATCCCCATGTCTATTTATACATGTAAATCCTCATTTCAAAAGGGTTATAAAATTATCAATATAAGAAGAATTCGTTTTTGATTGTCATGTAACTGTGTATATGTATTTCCATTCCAAGTATTTGTAATTAAGTGTTTATTTTCTTAGTTGTTTGATTAATTAATTCAAATTTTGTAATAAATATGTAGAATTCCTTTTGTTATCACTAATATCTTTTGGTTTAAGGTGTGCAACAACTATTGAATAAATAACAAGTATTATTTATTATATACAAATAGGTTGATTGTTTCAATTTTTAGAATGTGAAAAAGTGTTATTTTGGTATAGTCTCCTAGGTGTGGGTAGTAAATACCCTAGATACCTTTATATTTTGATCTATAATCTCCTAAGTAAGAGTGTGCAATAACTACTTTAAAAAGAGTAACCTTTATCTGAGATATTTGAGTTTCATATGTTATATCTTCCCAAAATGCATAATTATGTTTTCAAGTGAGTGTGCAATAACTAATAGCATCAATCATTAGTTCCAAAGCACTTATCCACAAAAAAATAAACCCTACAAGTAATTCCTTAAGATCATAGAGCCTTATTTTCTTCTCTAACCTTATCTCTTTTTGGATTTTATTTAATTACAATCTACCCACTTTGGAATAAGGTCCATCCATCTAACTCAATTAGGTTTTAATTTCCTTATTAGGTTCCATTCATCCACATGAAAACCTATTTAACAACCTAATTGCTTAGGTTTCTCTTTCACCACCTATTTGTTTAACCCATACCTATAACTCATGCCCTAGATTGGAGTTTATCTCCATTGAGATCATAAAATGTTAGAGGCTACCTCATTAAATTTGGGGGTGTGCACAAGACCCACATCATCAGGAAAAGATAGTTTTAGATGGAGGGAAACTTGTGTTCCTTCAATAGTGAGAGGTTATCCCCTAAATTTGAAGTTTTATTGGAGAAACCAAAGAGATTTACTAGGATTAGGTCATAAACCGGTCTTTTAGTTTCACATTTGTCAGTACATTAAAGGCCTAGATCTGAACTAGGTGTTCTTGTGATACCTCAATCTAGGACACCTTCTCTAGTTACAAATATCCATCTTATTAATCATCCTATGGCTCAAACACCTTGGTTGGTTGGATATATTATTTCCTTTCCTAGGGATATACATAATTTACTAAGCACTATTGAGAATTATCTACCTTCTTTCTCCCCTTTAGGAAGAAGAATGATAGAGGATCATATCAAGTCTTTCAAGGATATTTTTAGGTTAATGAATGTCTCTTATGAAGATATTACATGCATGCTTTTCCTATTCACATTACATTTTTCTACCTATGATTGGCACCTTAATATACAATAAAACTTAATCAATTCTTGTAATGTGTGTCAAAGCACTTTTCTTGCCTAATTTGGACATGTTATCAGCCCTAATTTGATGTATCAACATTTCACCAGTATGAAGAGGGAGCCTAATGAGCTGATTTTTTATTTTAAAATAAAATTTTAGAATATGTGCACTTAGATGAGTCTAGTATATAAACATAATAAGATTTAACATTATAAATGTACAAAAATGCCATAGATATAATTACTGTAGTGTTTATAGGAAGATATGATACTAACAAAACTCTAGCATTAGCATATGAATTAACTATAAATATTGATAAAAAAATAAATCCTGGTGTACTTGGCACCCCTAATATCAATGCTGGTTTCCTAGATTTGAATCAAGTATTTCATGTGAATCTAAATGTTGCTACTTTCAACCAAAATTAGTTGTATGCACTTCCTCATCTAATGCAACAAACACTAAATCATAATTATGGTTATATGAACAATCATGTATAGATGAATGGTCACTAGTAAAACTAATATTCAATCCCTTCCAATATTATAGTTGTCCAAGGTGTCGATTCTACCAAAGTAGAATTGGATTCCATATAGAGAGTCCCCTAAAATCTAAGCAATGACTTATTGATCATGGAAATGAAGATGGGTAATGGTACTAGTCATAATAATAATAAAAATTATGGTTTACAAAGATATAATAGACATTTCAATTGGTCTATAAATAATATAGAACAATAATAGCCCAATAAGCTTCTAGAAATAAACATAATGGAGATGGTTCTACCTAACTGGTGTAGAGTTCATAATAAATCACAACAAGGTGAAATTGAATGTTTTGAATTTTGTACAACATTTGAAATATTCGAAAGAGACATGGTGAGGTAAGATTTGATGAATAACCCACCAAATTTCCCCGATGAATCTATTTCCTCAAATACCACTATGGTTTTTAAAACTCATAAGTTTCCCTTCCCAAAGGAGGATGAAAATATACCAGAGGATAAATTTGATGAGATATATTCATTCTATTAGTATGAAAAAGTTAATTATAATCTAAGGAACAAGCATCCCTTCATATCATCAACTCCTTCAAATATTACTACTATTCTAATGAATTTAAAGGATGATAATAATCTACCTCCCCCAAAAGGGAATGATCCACCCTAAAATAAGGAGGAATAATTCAAAGGAGGATAAAACATTGTTGAATACATAAAAAAATATTAAATAAAACATCACTCTTCATCAATTGTCTTAGATCACTGAATAGAAAGAGCTCCTATGGAGGTCTATCATAGAAACTTTTACTACAAATAACATAAAGGTCTCTCATAAAAATGTCATATATAGGAACAAGTCATAAGTTATTCCTTTCTTATGAATATCATAGCATTTAAAAATAATATTAAAAATTTCTTAGTTGATTTTGGAGATTGAAATACTATGATGCCAACCTCTATTTTTCAAAAGCTTGGATGGACTCCAAGCCCATCTAAGAGGATGGTTTCATAACTAGACAAAATATTGGTGCCTATAGTTAGAGAGATGAATGATGTATGAATTCAAGTGGAATTTTATCCATGGTTACATAGAATATTAATATGTTATAGGTATAATCCACTGAGAAATGAGGTGAATCAGAGGTGGCAATCAATCTAATTTAATTTCCAAACCCTTTCAAATACTAATCATTTAATACAATCATTCAGGAAGCATACAGATCATACATAGAAGTGAATAATGAACATAATCCAAGATCACATACACAACACAAGATCTATGTTAGAAACCCACATGGGGAATAAAACCCATTCTCAAGCCTACAAACACATGGACTACTATCTTATAAGATGATCACAAATACGAGACTGATCAAGTCCTTCTAATTAGGAACCTTGGTCAAGTCCTTTTGACCTAAGGCCTTTAGTGAAACAACAATTCCACAAGGAGAACCTACCACTAATATTATCAAGTCATTCTAACCACCCATTCAATGAAGTACTTTTGACCAAAGGTCTTTAGTGAAACCCTATTTAACAAGGATAAACTTCCCTTAAGGAAGATCAAGTCCTTTAGACCCTCCTTAAAAAGAAAAATTCCACCTAAGAACTAGTGCTTTCAAAACCTTATGATGGATCTTTGATTATCTAAAACCTACACAAAATCTCTCTCTCTAACTTATATAGGCCTCTCACATAGGCATGTCATAAGCTCTCTCCTTTTTCACTCAAATAGTCCTCATATGCACACTCAAATGTCTTCACATATCGTAAAATTATAAGATCACTATTTTGACATAATAAACATAACCTTTAGGTCATACACATAGTCAATAAAATATTCTACTCATTAACTCAACTAATATGCACACTACCTATCCGTCACTCCACAACTCTCACATGCACCTTCCATTAGTCTCACTCACATAGACTTCTAAAAAACCTAGAAACCAACACATTGGTTTCATTATATATATAGCATCCATGAATTAACAAGACCAAAATATTTTACTTGTTAGCCACAAAGCATGCCTTTACCCTTAAGGCATCTCACATGGGTCACACTTAAGTACAATCCTCTTTCAAATAGGCTTAAGTCACTTGTAGGTCATATAGAGACCCATTCACATTTTTGACACTTCTACAAGCATAATAAGAACATAAGACCACTAAAAAATACATACGTCCACTCCTTATATCCCCTAGAACATCCTTAAATGATCACAACCACCTTTTATCACCTTTGTGTATGCTCAAACAACTCAAATAGAGACCTTATAAATAGGAACACCATTACCAAACATAAAATCAACTTCTTAAGCATTGTTCATACTTAAGATCACTTGGTCACACCACCAAAATACTCATAGGGTATCCTCATGGAGTGTACAACACTTCCCAATAGCCAATTCACCATAAAACATCAAAACAAGCTCAAATATCCTTCTCAGGTAACTTGAAGAACAAACACGAACACACAATAAACTTATAAGCTCAATATATGACCATACTCACTTTTAGATCGTAAAATAAATATTTCCAAATGCACCTTGGAATCCTCTACATATTTGCTTTTTAATGTAGTAGAAAATTTGACTTCTATCAAAATATATGGACAAAATATAGATTTTTAGTTTTTCCCTATGTTAAATTCTAATATTTGAATTCAAACAGTCATAGTTAAACTTCAAACACAATGCTCGCATCTCATGTCCTCTTAGCTTAGATCAAATATGTACCATCGATCTTATTTAATATTTAACACATAGTTTGCCAAGCCAAATATTAAACCTTAGTCACTATAACCTCATCTTATGTAATCTTGAAATTTTGACTCAATTCACTCTATCAATCTCTATGGATCAACCAAGTCTTTAACTATCAATGCTCACCATTCAATCAATCTGTATGAACACTTGCTTGCCATTAGATCTTTATCATATACCTTTTATTGTTTGTTAAACATCATGCACCTATCCTCATCTTTCTAATTCCTAACTTCTTGGATTAATTAACACCATCAATCTTGCTTGAACTTTAACTTATGCAGAAATGACTATGGGAACCATTGAAATATGCGTGGAAGGCCAAATTTGCATAGTTATAGCTTTTGAATTGATCAATATCATGTCCTATAAATTACACCATATGTTCTCCTTTCAAAGAGGAATAAAAACATGTATCAATGTAATCTTGAAACCTTCATTCATGTTATATATAATTCCATTAGAATTCCTTCTCAAAATATTCTATCACAGAGCTATGTCAAAAACCTACTTGGGAGGCCAACTTTGAACAAGTATATATTTTGATGAACTTCATCGCATGATCTAAATTTTAGTTTAAATTAACGAGGATCTAAACTAAATAAACCCATATGATTATTATATCTTGAAACATTCACACATACTATATATAATATCATCAAAATTCCTACTTAGCTTTTCTTATCACCCGTAAATTTGGCTATGGAAAAACCTAGTCAAATTGTCTTGGACCCCAACTTTTCATAGGCATATCTTTTGATGTGCTTTAGTGAATGATCTAAAATTTATCAAAAATAAACTAGGATCAAAAATAAAAAACCCATATGATCACCATCTCTTTAAATGTCTACATGTGTGAGATATGTCATCATCAATATGCTTACTTGGCTCTTCTTTCCACTTTGTAAATTTGGCTAAGTATGGGAAAACATTGTCAAAATTCTTGGGAGCCCAGCTTCGCACCCACATAGCTTTGAATGCGCTTAGGTTCATGAAATAATATTTATTTCATATAAACCAGGTAAAAATGTGATCATAACCATATGACCAACTCCCCCTGACTCATCCACATGTGGAAATTTTGATGTTAACAAATTGCCTACTCATATTTTCTTCTACTAGACCCAAAGTGTCTAGATGCAAATTATGGACAGCCAAATGAATTAAAATAATTCAAACAAGCTCTAAAATAATATAAAACCTATTATATGACCCCTTATACATGCTCAATACTCTATACTCATCCCTAAACATCTCTAACCATGCCAAAACTAAAGATTAACCAAGACAACTTGAAGCACACTAGGACAAACACATTGCACACTTTGTCATTATTACTTAAGCTATCAAAGCACCTCATACACTCACTAGGACACCTAAATTACATCACCATGACATCAATGAAAACTCTCTAATAATATCCCCCTTTGTCATTGATGTCAACAAACATCATATATAGCAATATACATCTCACCTTCTCTCTTTTCAAGCACTCCCACAATAGGAACTTTCTCCCCCTTTGAAACAATGATAAAGTAGTCACTAAATCATATTGAGGACCTAAAAATACCATAAATAAGAAAATAAAAATATTAAAAATATGTTACAAACTCCCCATTGCCTTGATCCTAAATTTTCTTGACTTGACAAACTTCCTCTTGTTCCATTCTAAGACTCTTCTTTATAAGCATAGTAACAAATGAAGATAAAAGACAAAAAAACACTTAAATATAATTTAACTCACCAATAAATATCTGAAAGGGACTCCAAGACCTCTGATCCATTGCATCATTTGAGAATTTTCATATCTCCACACACCATGAAAAACCACCACAGAAGCTTACTAGCCTTCTCTCTCAAGATACTTCCATGACCACTAACATAACATCATTTGACTCATTAATTAGAAAAAATGTTCTAAAACAACTTAAGAACTCACCTTCAAACAGTAATGATTTTATCTTTTGGAGAAACTAAACAAAATTACTCTTTTTCTCATTAGGCCTGTCTAGTCCTCTTGTAGCCCTACCTAGAACTTATAAAGCCCACAACTTTCTATAGACATAACTTCAAGATATGAAAATTCATATATAGATCACTCTCATATTCCCCTTGATCACATAAATTTTCAATAACTATCTAATCCTCTACAATATAATTCCTTCACAAACCTACTACCTAATTAGGCCTCCAAATTAACCAAAATTTGAATAAATTAAGAACCACAAACCTTCAAATATATATGAATCTTGATATGACAACCCATTTATCCCATTAAAAATATTAAGAATCCTTAGACCTAAACTCATAAGGTAGACCATTTTTTTATTAGAGCCCAAAACACTACAATTTTAAAATAAACAAAGTCAACACAACACCATCGAGTCAACTTCCACAACTAAAACTTCTTGTACACCTAGAGACAACCATTACACACTTCTAGACCAAGATTTGATCTTCCAAACCATTGGGAACCTTGAATTACTATAACTCATTTTAGGACATTGACAAATCATAAACCTCCTTTGCCATCTGGGAACCTTCAATCTAACCCTACAGACTATTCTAATTGAAAAACACCACAAAAACACTTACTTATCCACTTAAAAGGAGTCTCTTAAGTAGCATAGATATAGATACCTTCTATAACTCAATAATATAAAACAAAAACAACTCTTCATATTATTTCTTCTCCTTCCTCAATTGATACTTATACTTCTTTTTCTTCTTTCAATTTAGAGAAACAACTTCTTCAACTACTACAAAATTCTCCTTTTCTTATATGATTGGATTATAAATACATGGAGACAATATATATTCATGTCATAAATTTTCATTTGAATAATATTCCTTATATCTTGGATCCTCATCACTAGGCACTTATTCAACAATAATAGGATGTTCACTTGGATCCATACCTTAGAACTATCCTCAACTAGTACCTTGGTCTTTTGCTTGAGCTTTGTCTCGTCATTCTCACATGAGTACAAAATGAGACCTCTTAGGACTCTTCAACTTCTAAAGAATTCTCTACCATAATAAACATATTACTTAGACCTATAGACTCATCATGATTCATAATTATCACCTTTGGTTTCCATGAGTTAACTTTCCTTCTTCCTTGCATTCTTGGAGCCTGATTAACCCTTTTCTAACTTTTAGGCCTTTACTTACAAAACTTAGCAATGTGACCTCTTTGTTCATAATTGAATCATACCATACTTTTTTCAAGAAGCTCTTTCTACCTTTCCATATTTGGAAAAAATCTTGAAACATGTCCTATGTTAAAACATCTATAGAACTCAACATTTCTTGAAGGGAACTTAGCTTGTCTTACATTTTTTAGACAAATAAAATTAAAATTTCCAATGTTGTGACAATTGAAACAAAATTATTTTTGAATAAAACTTACATTTCCTTTATTTATTTTGATAATGCTTAAAAAATTGTCCTTCATTAAGATAATTGAAGCAATTAACCTTTCTTACTCCTTTTAATTGATGCCCACAATCATAGTCCCATTCAAACTCATTTTTAACAAGTCTTCTACATTCTCTAGCTCTATGCCCAAACTGATTACAAGTATAATAATAACCATTGAAATTTTCATACCTCATGGAATTTGGTTATCTAATATAATTTATATTCAAATGTTGATTGTCCTGGTTCACATTAGACTTCATCTTGTCTTGAGTTACATTCTTTTGTTCTTATTCATATCCAAGACTAGTTCTATCACTAGCATGCTTTTGACCACTCAAAATATTATCTAAATCACATGAGATATTTTAAAAATATAAAATGTCTTCACCTTACTAGATGTCTTTTATAATTCAAATTCCAAATCCTTATTTTCAAAAACATACCTTAGACATTCATTTTCTTTAGCTTCTGGGCTTGTAGACATAGTTTCGAATTGAAAAATGAGATTTTTTATCATATCTTCATTCTCCTTAGTGTCTTCATTCATTTTTTCCTCATACGCATTGAATTACTCCTCATAGTCATTGATTTTAGATTTCATATTCTTATTAAACTTCTCAATATTTAGTTATTCAAGAGCATTCATAAATATAGTCTCACAATCCACCTCATCTTCATCGTTATCTGAATCACTCCAAGTAGACTCCTTATGATGTGAGTAATCTACTTCCTTAACCATGAACAAAGTTTCAACTTTAGTAGGACCATCATCTTCATGATCATATTCTGAGTCACTATCTTCACTCTCATTTGATGAGATACAATATTCTTTGGTGTAGAGACTCTTCTTGTCTTTATTTTACTTGTTCTTGTTGTCAAACCTTTTGAGTCCCTTTTTGATTTCATCATACCCAAAAGATCTTTTGCCATCATCAAGACCTTGATCATGCTCTTCATCAACATATTTTATGTACTTATTAGGGAACTTATTAGAAAAATGTCCTACCTCTCCACAATTGAAACATTTAAAAGGTAACTTACCATTATACTTTCTTGAACCTATTTTTAATTTCCTTGTAAACAAAGCAATTATTGCATCCTCATCAATATTAAAAGTGTCATCTTTCTTGGGTTTCTTACCTTGGAACTCCCTTTTTGGCTTCATCTCTTTTTTGAATGTTGCTTCCTTCTTTGTTGGTATATCATCATTTACTTTCATCTCATATGCAATAAGGGTACCATGTAATTGATCCATATTCTACTAAGCAATATCATGACTTCCTTTTATAGTAGATACTTTTAGATCAAACTTGAGGGATAGAGACCTTAATACCTTTTGAACTATATTAACCTCTTCAAGGTTATCTCTAAAGCCTTTGATGGTGTTTATAATATCATTAACTCTTTGTAAAAAGGATGTTATAGAATCTTTTTATTTTATTTTGAGGCTCTCAAATTGTCTTTGATGAGTTTGAAACTTTACCAACATAACCTTTGAATCTCCTTCAAAAATAGTCTTCAATTTATCCCATATTTTATTGGTAGATGTGAAATGAATTACTTTGGTGAACTTAATTTTTGTAAGACCACAAGTGGTGGCATTCATTGCCTTAGGGTTGTTATCAAATAGCTTCTTTTCTATAACACTAGATGAATGAATAGTAGGAACAACATAGCCATCCAATATATATTTCCATACATCAAACCCTATGGACATAATGTATGTCTTCATCTTAATAGTCTAAAATGAATACATGGATCCATTGAACATTGGTGCTTGCTTAATAGAGAAACCGCCATGCACATTCTGACTAGCCATTGTACCTTGGATCACCTTCAAGCTATCAAGCCTTTACCAAAGGACCTTACTATAATACTAGTTGTTAAAGGTAAAATCCAGTAAGAGTGGGGTGAATTAGTGGTGGAAAATAATCTAATTAAATTTATAAACCCTTACAAATACTTAATCATTCAATAT
Source organism: Torreya grandis (assembly GCA_037957365.1). Classification (NCBI taxonomy): domain Eukaryota; kingdom Viridiplantae; phylum Streptophyta; class Pinopsida; order Cupressales; family Taxaceae; genus Torreya; species Torreya grandis. The sequence goes on along the minus strand of JARHVA010000595.1, from coordinate 1,760,181 downwards.
AATCATTCATGAGGCATACATATCATTCATAGTAGTGAATAATGAACATAATCCAAGATCACATACATAACATAAGATCTATGTGGGAAACCTTCTTGGGGAATAAAACCCACTCTCAATCCTAAAAACACATGGACTACATTCCTATAAGATGATCACAAACAAGAGAATCATTAAATCCTTTTGATTAGTAACCTTGGTCAAGTCTTTCTAACCTAAGGCTTTTAGTGAAATAGTAGTTCCATAAGGAGAACCTACCCCTAAGATGATCAAGTCCTTTTGACCAACTGTTTGATCAAGTACTTCTAACCTACAAGCTTGATCAAGTTCTTCTGACAAAAGGTCTTTAGTGGAAACTTATTTCACAAGGAGCAACCAAAACTATGAAAGACCAAGTCCTTTAGATCTTCCTTGAAAAGAACACTTCCATGTTAGAATTGATGTCTTCAACACTTGATGATGTATCTATAGTTATCTAACAACTGTATAAAATATTTTTAACTTATAAGGCCTCTCACATGGGCATGTCACAATCTCTTTCTTTCTTCACTCAAATAGTCTTCATATGCACACTCAAACGTCTTCACATATCCTCAGATTTCAAGAGCACTATTTTGACATAAATAACATGACCTATATGTCATAGACAAAGTCAACAAATTATTTTACTTAGTAACTAAACTAATATGCACACCACCTATCCTTCATTCCATAACTCTCACATGCACCTTGCACTATTCTCACTCATATAGTCTTCCACAAAACCCAAAAACCAACACATTTAGTTTCACTATATATAGAATATCCATGAATTAACAATACCATAATTTTTTCCTTGTTGGTGATAAAACATGTCTTCACCCTTAAGACATCTCACATGGGTCACACTAAAGCATAATCCTTTTTCAAATAGGCCTAAGTAACTTTTAGGTCCTGTGGAGACCCATTCACCTTTTTGACACTTCTTTGAGCATAATAATAACATAAGACAGCTTAAAAATATGTAAGTCCATTCCTTATGTCCCCTAGGGAATCCTCATATGATCACAATCACCTTTGTTCACCTTTGTGTATGTTCAAATAACTCAACCGTAAACCTTATACATAGGAACACCATTATCAAACATAGATTGAACTTATTAAGCATTGTTCATACTCAAGATAGATTGATCATACATCTAAAATACTCATAGATCATCCTCATGGAGTCTAAAACACTCCCAAATAGCCAATTCACCATGAAACATTAGAACAACATCAAAATGAGCTCAAATATCCTTCTCAATTCACTTATAGAACAAAAAATAACACACAATCAACTTTTAGTCTTAATATCTATGAATGTACTCACTTTTAAATTTTCAAATAAATATTTCCATATGCACCTTAGAGTCCTTTATATATTTTCTATTTACTAACATATAAAATTTAACTTATATCAAGAGATATGGATAAAATACAAATCTATAGTTTTTCCCTATGTTAAATTCAAATATTTGAATTCAAATGGTCATAGTTAAACTTCAAACACAATGCTTGCATCTGGTGTCCTCTTAGTGTAGATCAAATTCACATTGTCAATCTTGTGTGAACTTTAACACATAGTCTACCAAACCAAACATTAAACCTTAGTCATTTTGACTTCATGTCATGAAATATTTAAATGTTGACTCAACATACTCCATTGATCTATATGGATCAACCAGGTCTTTAACTATCAATGCTCACCATTCAATCAATCTATACAAACACTTGCTTAGCATTAGATCCTTATCCCATTATTTTTCTCAGCCATTCAAACATTATGCAACTATCCTCATCTCACTTATTCCTAAATTATTGGAGTAATGAACATCTTCAATCTTGCTTGGACTCTAACTTATGAAAAAATGACTATGGGAACCATTGAAATATGCTTGGAAGTCTAACTTTGCATAGTCATAACTTTTTCCTCGATCAATCTTATGTCTCATAAATTTTACCATATGTTCTCATTTAAAATAGGAATTCAACATGTATAAAACTGCTCCTAAGACATTAACATGTGTGAGATATATTTCCATTAGATTTACTTCTCAAAATATTCTATCATAGAGCTAGCTATGTCAAAAACCTACTTGGGAGGCCAACTTTGAACAAGCATATCTTTTGATGCGCTTCATCACATGATATAAATTTTAGTGTCAATCAACTAGGATAAAAATTAAATAAACCCATATAATAAATTTATCTTTAAAATTTCACACGTGAAAGATATAACATCATAAAAATGACTACTCATATTTTCTTATCACACACAAATTTGGCTATGGAAAAAATAGTCAAACTGCCTAAGAGCCCAGCTTTGCATATGCATATCTTTTGATGCACTTTAGTGCATGATATAAAATTTAGAAAAAGTAAACTAGGCTCAAAACCAAATAAACCCATATGATCACCTTATCCTGAAATGTACATACATGTGAGATATTCCACCATCAACATTCTTACTCAGCTCTTGTTGCCACTTTGTAAATTTGGCTAAGTATGGGAAAACATTGTTAAAATGCTTGGGAGTCCAAATTTGCACCCATATATCTTTGAATATGATTAGGTGCATGACCTTAAATTTTAAACATAATAACTAGGTAAAATTTGATCATAACCATATGACCAACTCCCCCTGACTCATCCACACATGGCAATGGGGATGACAACAAACTACCTTATCAGATTTTCTGCCATTGGACCCAAACTATCTAGATAAAAATTATGGAAAAAAATGAATTCCACTTAAAAAAAATATATAAAAGCATATAAAACCTATTATATGACCCGTTTCACATGCTCAATACTCCATACTCATCCCTGAACATCTTTAACCATGCCAAAATTGAAGATCAAGCAAGCCAACTTTTAGCACACTAGGACACACACATTGCACACTTTGTCATTATTACTTAGGCTATGAAAACACTCATCCAATCATAAAACACATATATGACATCACCATGACATCATTGATAACTTTCCAACATAATATTCTTATTAGCCAAAATGGCTACCATAGGCCATTATATCTAAAAAATTGCTAGTTAAGCTTATTTAACTTTGTTGATATCCTTTATTGGTCATGGTATTCATGTCATGATTTATATTTTCTGTATATCATATTACGTTGTCTCAAATATCCTTAAAATGCATATTCAAAATGGTTGTCATGTCTCCATGGTCTTGACCTTATTGATGCAGTTTAGAAAAGATTAAAGCAAATTTGGAGAGATTAAGGTAGTGATTCTTTTTATCTTAAACTTGTATAGGTCATTCTATTTCAAGGTCCAACAAATTCTAATATAGTATAAAGGAAAAGAAACTAATTTTAAGCCATTTTTCACTTAGTGAAGGTCATGTCACACTTATTTATGCTGTACACTTAGTCAAAATGTCAGGATACTTTAGTCTTAATGTGAAGGTGGTAGTTATAAGAATATTACATAATTGTCAAGGTAGAATAACACCCTTTTTATAGGAGATTACATTGGTAAAAGGTAAATAGATTCCAAAAAAAATCATTCTATCTTTTTCAAGTTCAAATTATGCTTATGAAGCATTTGTATGACAAAAATAAGATAAAAGCCTTTCCATTTCTATATCAGGTCACTTGCACAAGTAGAAAAGTCAGTTTCTGATGAATGGATCATGGAAGAGAAATAGTTTAAAGACCATTGATCTTGGGGGTGAGAAGGTATCAATATTACCTTATAAATTATATAATTTTTTTTATAAATATGGGGCCTTTGATTTATGAATAATGGCTAACAAGATAAGGTGTCTAAAACCCTTGTAAAACTACATAGGGTTGGTTTTCTCTTTCTATAGCATTTTGGGATTCAATGAATGCATGATGGTGGTTTAAAAAAAATGTCTTGAGGACATTATGGCCTATTTAAAGTCAGAATTATTGTAAATTTTCATGGATCATACCTGTACATATAATAAACCTCATTGATTTGATGTTTCTTGATCTAACATGTAGGTTTTTATGGTTTGGACGTATTTATAGGTACGTATATGATTTTATATAGGTAAAATACATTTTATATTTCATATTATATCCTCCTTAGATCTACTCAAAACCACATAGGGTCAAATTTCAAACAAATCAAATTAGCATGCATGTTAATGGATTGGGTTTGGGCTACCTATAGGTGGTCACTTATAATGCATAGAAAAGGAAGACTAATGGTGATAGATTTACTCTTTAAGACATAAAAATCATAGATAAATCCATTTTAATTATGTAAGAGTTTTAAATCAATTATATAAGTTACTCAAACTACCTGATGGCTATTTTGATTAAGGATCTTGTTGAAAGAAGTATTAGGCCTGTTGAGTCTAAAGAGAGTAATATTACCTCTAAGTTTTATTTCTTAAGAAAACAATAGGAAAATTGATTTATCATTTATATTATATATATATATAACTTGAGTAAACATATATATCTTTGCTAAACTCACTCCATGGACATATATAATAGAAAAATATAGGTTGTAGTCCATTAACAACATTAGTTTGGAATCTTTCATAGGGTTTCAAGTATGAAAGAAAAACTAGCAAATTTTTAACTAGAGTGACATACCTAATGAATAGAAATGGCTAAGAGATATCTGATCATGCATGCATTGGTAGACTATGACAAGCCTATAGTTTTGAATGAGGGATTCCCTTCAAACTTTATGTGGTCTCTCCTTGGGAAGGAACTTTAAACAAGTCATACCACCTATAAATTTTCCTCAAATATTATTCAAGGACCAAAAATTATATAAGAGTCCACTTTCATGATAAGTTTGTAATAAATTTGGGCCTAGATGGGTACCTACAAGCCTACTTATAAGAATATGGAAATAATGCACTTTTAAGTTAGACATGAGATTTTAAAAGTCTTATTTAATATTGAGAGCATTAATAAAGGTGTGTTAAGTGATTATTTACTATAAAACTAAGATAAAACATGAAAAAGAGACAAAGATCGTAGTTGGTTAAAGGATGACATATGCTTGGAAAATAGGCTTCCAAAGATGTATTGAGTATAGGTTTCATAACTATAATTCATGTGTTATTTTACATGGAAAAGGAGATCTAAAAATTAATAAAAACTCCATATTATCATCAAGACCACTCAAAGTCATAATAAAATTATGGGTCAATTCAAAGATATTAGATAAAACACAGAGAGTGACAAATAACCAGATTGTATTCACAACATTCATTCCATATCTGAATAATGAAAGGCCTATTAAATAGGAAAATAAATGAACCACATAAGAAACATGTAAAAAGGGTAGGTAAAAATACCAGTGTTGACTAGCATGAAAATAACTAAGCCCATTAAACAAACTAACCTCTTAACCCAAGTGGTTAAGGCAACTAACCATAGATTTATTACCTTAGTCAATAACCCAAGATAAATACATAATTACACTAACACCCTCCCTTAATGAGAAAACTAGAAATAAGACCATGTTTATCTCTAAATTTTATGAACTTGTCTGCACCAAGTGGTTTGGTCATTATATCATTTGGATACTCTATAGTAGGGTAGTAGAAGAGATTGATGTCTTCATTTGTAAACAACTATCAGATGTAATGATGGTCAACCTTAATATGTTTGGTCTTGATATGGAATATTGGATTCTTCACCATCTTCACAACTCTGGTTATCAAAAATAATTGGAGTAGGCTTTGCTGCCTCAAACTAAAGATCTTCCAAGATTTTCTTCATCCACATTGTTTCACAACTTGCACTAACCACAAATTTATACTCTACTTCTATTAAATATAATTCCATTGTAGTTTATAATTGTATCTACCATGACAAAAATCCTAAACCAAGAGTGAATAAATAGCCTATTATATGTTTTCTTGAATCTACTAATCTTATCTAATCAGAGTCAGAATATCTTGAAAGCTCAAAATCTATAGGCTTCTCATATACTATGTCAAAGTTAAGAGTCCCTTTGACATATCTTAATACCCATTTTGTAGCTAACCAATGTCCTTCATATGGTTTATACATGAAGTTAGATATAAAAATCATTGTAAGACAAATATCTAGTCTAGTGGTAGTGAGGTAAATGAGACTACCCACTAGTTCCCAATACACTATTTCATTGACCATAGGTGAATCAGTGTCAGTTGAAATTTTAGATCCAATTTCCATATGTGTGTGAGATGGATTACAATCCATCATTCTAAACCATTATAATCAATGATTTGGTATACTTATTATGTGACATGAATACAAAATAATCACCTTACCAAAACTCAGCACCTAAATAATATTTTAGTAGTATTAATTCTATCATGTCAAAAATACAAGAAATGTCAACCTTCATCTATTGAATGAGACTAGCACTACTCCTAGTGATGGATAAATAATCAACATATATAATGAGAATCAATATATCATCACTAGACACCTTTACATAGAGAATTATTTTAGATTTACACCTTTTGAAACTAGACTCCCTAAGGTATGTATCTATCTCATATACTAGGCTTGAGGAGCCTGCTTAAGCCCATACAAGGACTTGATCAACTTGACAAAAAAGATGTTCCTTACCAAGAACTTGAAAACCCTATGGGTAAACCATGTATAATTCTTCCTCCAAATCTCCATTCAAGAAAGTCCTCTTGACATCCATTTGGTGCACTTGCCATCCAAACTAAGTAGTAATAGCAACAATCAAATTAAAAGTTACCATATTTGTAGTAGGATAAAATGTCTCCTCATAATCAACCCCTTCCTCTTGTGCATAAACTTTTGCAACAAGTCTATCTTTGTGTTTTTCTAAGGAACCATCTGCTTTGCATTTTACCTTCTAAATTCATTTACAACTAATGGATTTCTTTCCTAGTGATAGCTCCATGAGCTCCCAAGTCTTATTTTTCATCAAGGAATCATATTCCAATTGCATGGTTGATTCTAAATCATGCTTTTATTTGGCCTCTAAAAAAGAATTAGGCTTAAATGCATGTGAAACAATAGTTATTAGATCAAAATTGTCATGTTCATCTCTATTACAAAATTGATTTCTTGATCTCAATCTTTTTCCTTCCACACCTTGTGGAAAGTCTCCCTCCTTTAGTTCTTTGATTATGGTAGAATACCACTTTTGCTTCTTTGGTTGATCTATTAGAACCTCATAATGACATGTATCAATTCCCTCCTTGGAATGTGATTCTACTAATGAACTAGAATCTTGCTTAACTTTCACACCACAACTTATAAATAATCATTAGAAGAAAATAATGACTCAATATCATAAACTTTACCAATTTTTGTGAAGTATGGCATTTGTTCATTTACTATGATGTCTCTATTTACCAAAAATTTGTTAGTAAAAAATCATGTAATCTATAGGCCTTTGACTAATCACTATACCCAAAAAACATGTATGCTTTACTATTTGTATCCATGTTACTTTTATTTTGACTAGGAATAACTACAAAAGCTACACAATCAAAAATTCAAAAAAAACTTACATCTAGATTTTGACCTGACCAAGCCTCGTCTAGATTCATATTCTCTAATGCTTTTGTAGGATTTATATTGAGGATGTAAACTTCCATATTCACTACTTCTACCTAGTAGCTATATGGGACATTTATGATTTGGACCATACAATGAGCCATGTCCATCACCATCCTATTTTGCCTTTCCACAATTCCATTTTACTACAGAGAGTAAGCGGTAGTATATTATCTATATATGCCTTCAATGACACAAAAATCCTTAAACTATTTTTAGATGAACTCACCCCTATTATAAATTTTAAGATATTTCATTTACCTTCCCATTCAACCATAGCTCTCCAAGTAAGGAAGTTAGAAAAATAATTAGATTTATTCACTAGAAAGTATACCCAGTTTTTCCTAGAGAAATGATTGACCAACAACAAAAAATAATGGGCTCTATAAGGGGTAGGTGTCTAAATTAGACCATTAAAATCCACATGTACCATATCCAATACTCCATTAGCTCTTGAAGCTTTATGAACATCAAATAAATGTCTAAATTGATTCTCCCACTAACATCTAGTACATACATGATGATTATATTGAATAGAAGGAATCCCCTTAACCATATTAGTATTGCTTAATGCATTCAAATATTGAAAATTTAAATGACCATACCTTTCATGCCATAGTGAAATTTTGGTATTAACCACTAAAAGTGTACATTTATTTTCCCTCTATGGATCTTTAAGCTTGTATAAGCCTTTCTCACCAATCTCAATAGAATAATCTTGTTATCTTTGGTAGTGACTAAACATTTTTATCCTTGAAACTTTACAACAAAATTAGATTTTGAAATTATATAACTAATTAAAAGTAAATTTTTGTTCATATCAGGCACATACCTAACATTCTTAAATATATACCAAACTGCACCATTAAAATTGATTTTAACATTACCATATCCTTTCACAAAATGAGTCCTACCATCTCCCATAGATAGAGATTCATTATTACTATCATTTTTAACAAAATCCACATACCAGTTCTTATGGCATGTATAATGGTGATATGCCCCTGAATCAAAGTAACAATTTTGATCCACGGTAGAATTACCATTGGAATCCATGAAAGCAAAATTAGGAGATGATTCCTCACCTTCACCTTTGACTACATTCTCATGATGAGATTTCTTTCTAGGGTTATCCATATCATGTTATATTTTCCTAAAATATTTCTTAAAGTGACTAGGTTTTTTATAGTAAAAACATTTCCACTTAGATATATTATTAAAACCACTTACTTGTGAATTTTCTATTAGAAAACTAGTAGTTTTACCAAACTACTTACCCTTTCCCTTGATGAAGAATGCACCCTCTATAGAAGTAGATGTAGACAACACTATTTACTCATGACATCTCTCCTTTTACAATAGCAATGTGGACAACTTTTCAAAGTCCAAAGTCTATGTCTCAATAATCATTTATAAGTACACAAAAAATGACTCAAATGAAGGTGGAATATTAAGCATAACTAGAGTAATCAAATATTACTCGTCAATAGGATTTTAAAAAGTCTTCAATTGATCATTGATGTCCTTGATCTACAATAAAAACTCAAAAATGGAGCCACCTTCCTACATCTTAGTAGAAAATAATCAATTATTCAAATACAATACCCTACCAGCTTTAGAATCTTGGTATTTAAGAGTAAGACTAGTCCAAAAAATTGATGTAGTGGTTTCATTTCTAACCTTTAAGATTAGATTATCTACTACTAACAATTTTGACAACATAAGAGCCTCATGATGACATTTTTCATAGTCATCATAACCAGTGGTAGGCCTTTGCTCTTTATCAAACACTATTTGATCATGTTTTTGATATTCACATATCTTCAAAACCATTTGGCTCCACAAACTAAAGTTCTCTAGTCAGTTTCTAAGAATTTGGTAGTAACATGTGTTGAATACTAGCCATTTGACCTAGTTTTTCATGAAAATAAATAAATCATAAAAAATATAATGAAATTCATAAAAATTCCTTCTACACACTAATTTTATATTAACACTAAACATATCTTCTAGTTTAAGAAAAAAACTCAATACCATTTGCAATATCTCAAATTTTATACCACTGAAATAATTAAATCAGGAAACCTACAACTCTGATTTAATAAATTCTTTCTCCATCCACATCTAGATAAAAAAAACCTAGAAAATGATGAAAATTTTAACTTCTTAGATGCTTCCATGATTATTAATCAGTGGTAGGTCCCCAATAACCCATATTGGTTAAAGTTATGATTTATTTCAATTAAAAAAATTAAAATAATTAAAATAATAAAACTTTAGGATAAAAATTTCATGAAAATATTCAACCAATCAGAAAATTGGCCTACTTATGAAACTTTAGGCATAGATTTTGAGATCATTTCTCAACCAAATCACAAACCATCTACACCATTGTCTAAATTATGAATTAACTTGTATTTTAGACTCTTATTTCAATAAAAATGATCAAGATTTGAATTTTTCCACCTCTCCCTGAATTGTATGGTGCTCAGGTCATACAACCTACCTAGAAAAAAAATAAAGGCTTTAAATTGTCTAGAACTACTTTTTATGACCTTATTTTGATCTTATTTGGTATTTTAACCCTCTTGAATATTTTTTTGGTCTTTAGGTTGAGATTATAAAACTTTCTCTCTCCTCCATCTCTCCACTAGGTACATGAAGCTCCTCCTTAGCAAGATACTAACCTCTCTAGCTTCCATAGAGCTCCACTTAGGCTCTATGAACCATGGGCTTTAAATACCATATTAGATAAAACATAGAGAGTGAGAAAGAACTAGATTGTATTCAAAACATTCATTCCGTATCTAAACAATACAATAAGGCCTATTAAATATGCAAAGAAATGAGCCACCCAAGAAACATGTGAAAAAGGTGGGTAAAACAACCAACATCAACTAGCATGAAAATAGCTAAGCCCATTAAAAAAATTAACCTCTTAATACAATTGGTTAAGGAAAATAACCATAGACTTATTAACTTAGTCATTAACCCAAGATAAATACATTATTATGCTAATAAAAGAAACATGTTTGAAATAGGTCTTGAGCCTAAAAGAGAGCTACAGGCCTGAATTCAAGGACATAAAAAGAATATGCAATTTTTTTGTTAATATTGAGATTTGGATGTTTATGAAGTGTGTTATAGGTCTTTATATTATTTTTTATAGAGTTCGGGATCTTGATCAAGAATATCAAACACCAAAACATGGCCATTAGGGTCAAAACTCCAAAGTTGTCTATAAACCCTTAAGGTGGGTTAAGGCAGGTTATGAGAAGTTCTTGGAGTAAAATTTATTGATAAATTATTTTGAGACATTATGGGAGATGCATAATACATTAGAGGAGAATATACAATTAACAAAAAATTAATTTGATGGCTTTCTAAACAAAATAGTCATCTCAAAGTAGATATATAGTCTTACCAACCCTGAAAGATCATCTTCTCTATGTTGCAAGTATATCCACTAGGTGTTTGGGTCAAAATGGTTATTGGATAAGTTTAATAGGTCCCTTTACCCTAAATTTTTTGTATTATTTCATATTTTTAGTCCCTATACTCTATGAACCATCACTAAGAGGATAAAGACCCTCAAACCCTACTAAAACCCTATTTATAACATGATATAAATGGAATCCTCATAAATGACCTTAAATGTACTTGTTTAGGCTTGAAATGATATAAATGACATTTTTAGGTATTAATATAACCCATTGAAGCCATTTTTTGGCACATGTGGAATGGAATAGGTAAGAAAATAACCTAAGAAGCTACTTTTTGAACCCTATTTACAAAGGCTTGAGTATGTTTGAATTTCCTAATCGATGGAAGAGGACTTGTAAGCCTAGGTAGAGATATGGTTGCCTTAAAAATTCATTTGAAAGGAATATGATGGTTTTATAATATTATATCAAGTGAGAAACTACACCTAATGAATATTTTGCCTTACTTGCATAGAGGACTAAGTTGTAGACCTCTTCAAGGTGATTTATGACATGCAAAATTTAATTTTATTCTTATAAACATCTCATATCTTCCTTATAAGGATATGTAAGTTGTGAATAATTCATTTTAATGACTAAATACATTCTTGAGAAGATGAAGTATAGGTGGCCTATTGATTACATGGTGTTGAGAGTTTTCTAATGATAACTATAAGTCTCCATTGAGATTTTCAAGTCTAATATAAGACGAAACATGCTCTTGGATATTCTTAGTAGACCTAAAATACCTAAAAAATTAGCATTAAATATGGATAATCATTGACAAGTGCCAATAATCCTATAAATTATAACTTCTCATTATATATATTTATTGTAACTTTGTAACCAAGAACTCTTATGCCATCTTTGAAGATCATCATCATAATAAGAAACACATGTTAAAGAGAGTGATATGATTGCTCTATCATATTCCACTTGGCATTGTAACTAGTGCATGATGAATGACACTTGTCATAGACTCTCTCAACATCCTTTCTCTCTCTCACCTCTCTCATTATATGGATCCTTCATTTGAGTATGGTAAATCCCTACTCATTTGTAAGTATATGAATTAATAGAAGATTTATTTTTGCCTCTTCTTATGGTTTGGTGTAATGTAAACATGTGGGTGATTGATATTTTTATGTGATAATTAAATTTTACATGGCTTGTGTCTCACTCCCTTACCTCCATGTAGCTTCATATCTCTCTTACAGTTTGTAGTTAGTGTCATTAGTAGTTAAGAGTGTATTAGAAGTGGTAAGCATATTCCCTCCTAGTCTTCCAATCATTTACCTATCTATAAAACATTGATGTAAGAGGAATAGTTTAGGATTAGTGCATGATAGGTTAGTCCTATATTTCATTGTGCACCTACAATTGTGTGGTAGTGCTCATGAATATTGGTGCATCATGTCATATCCTAAATTCTCTCTAAGATGAATAAAATGTTTGATCCATGAAATATTATGATTTTTTGTTGATTAACTATTATTTAATTAAGCTTTATGTCATATGCTAATTATGGGTCAGTTATATGTTACTTAATTTACAAGATTGGTTTTCTATGAGATAGTTTTAATTTTATACTCTATAATTTATGATCATGTTTGTTAATTATAAAGTATT